>CABFOQ010053936.1:4145-29938 GCA_900660455.1 Gephyroberyx darwinii
CCTCCCTCTTTCCACTTTACTTTTGTTTTTTTGGTTTCCTTCCATTTCCACACTATGTATTTCTGTCTTTGCTCGGTCTCTTTTTTCCCCCTTTCCAGGCCATTTCCCTTCTGATGCTGTGCATTTGATAGGATAGGAGTTGGGCAGCTATTCAATAAGGGAAATCTAATGAATGCTCTGTGCCGAGGCATAGTCTGCAGTACAAAAATCCATCAGTGTATCAACTGAATTCAACAGTACTCGCCCTCGAATTACTCGGGAAAAATAGCAGAAGAAGCTAGGAACTGAGTAATTTATACCACCCAGTGTTGCTCGAAGAAATATTTCTTAGGGGTTCAATTCTCAGTGTCAGGGTAAGTTATGGGCTCCATTCCTACCAGTGCCATCAATGCTTAAAGTGCATGTACGCATTCATGGTGTTGCACTTTGCATAAAAGCATCCACCAAATGGCTTAAGCTATGATATTTTATTGCAATGAGAATTTAGTAAGTGTGTGAAATATTAGGATCATTTTCCCTTTACAGAGTTTGCACAATTCATGCCTCACTCATCTTAAGGCTTAAAGATTGGCTTCTTTTTAACCTCAGTGAACAAAGTCTGTTCCTTTGTTGCTAAAACTGTGTTCTGCACAACGCGAACTTCAGGAAAATGGGAGCCGCTCTATTCAATTCACTTGGCCAATAGCGTTGATTTTCTTTCTACTCTGTCTCCTCTCCTTCATCTCCACATGGGTGGATTCAGTGGGTGAAATCAATAAGGGAACACAGTTTTCACATGGATTCACCTGCTCAGTGTATTTTATGGAATGAGAGGTGATCCTTAAAAAGATTTGTTAGTGCATCATACCGTCTGTTACAGGGCCTTTCTCTCTCTCTCTTTCTCTCTCTCTCTCTCTTTCTCTCTCTCTCTCTCTCTTGTTCCCTCCCAGGTGCAGTCAACAGGCAATAGGGCACGCCTGAGAGAGGCCTGATGTAAGGAGAGCCTGTTTTGACCCGTGGGTGCTGCGAGTGCCATCGGCATTTCTTTTTGGTCTGCAGCCAGGCACAGTTCCACCATTGTGTTTTTCCAATTATCCTAATTTTAAATCCATGTCACTGATGCCTACATATCCTCTTTTTACATACACCACACGCATGACATTTGCAGCCTATTCTTTAATAAACCCAATTAACTTTTTGCACCTTACGTTTGTTGTCTCTTTTATATTACGGCTTGGCTCAGGGGGATTAACTGTCATTAATGCTATGCAACTTCTGTATAATCAGTCTACTCCTGCAAAATTTGGGTTTTCCATCACCTGCTCTTTGTTTCCATATCATTCATATGGCGCCTGGTGCAAAGGCTGATTTTTGGTAATTCTGTGGCCAGAGGCGCTGCAAACTGGTTTGCATTAGGAGGACTACATTATCAGTAAGTGTGATGGGTCTGGCTTCAATCATGCCCAATCAAACACCTCTTTTCCTTCCTTTTAAATGCAGTGCGCTATGCACCACAGCTCTCTGACAATTTGGTGATGGGAGAGAACAGTCCTAAGAGCCTGTCCTAAGAGGAAACTGATGTCCTCGTGCAGGTGCAGGATTACCACAAGCAAATGCACGGCCTAGTTAGCCAATCAGGAAGCTTTAATGAAGAAAACACTTTTTATGCAGATATTGGCATTGTTTGTGGATTTACATTACTGTCAAATTGGCCTAGATATCATCCACAAAAAAGGGTTGGTAAACTTTTGAATACAAAAGTCACAGCACCGTCTAATTTTACTTCCAGCTGCTCAAATTTCTATGTGGGCTTAGTCTTAGTTATGATTAGCTACAATAATTACACAATAAATAGGAGTGTGCCCTTTCTGTCCTGCGCGCAGCCAAACGTGCCCAGGTTATGTTTGGATTCATGACAAAATTTCTTACAGACAACATTATTCAAATTGACAGTTTGCTGCCTCACTGCAGCCGCGGCACTCTGCACCTCCTGGTTCTGGTTTAAAACAACAAAACAACATCACACACCAAATGCGCTCAATCCTCGACTGGAGTTTTCATCATCCCAGTGAAAGGGACGACAAATCCGAGATGGTGAATAATCCCTCAGACAGAAAGCGTCGTCAGTGTGTGCGTCAAATATGCCAGCGCAGAACATTGATACGTATCTATCAGTTCACTGACGAAACACGTTGCTTTTCTCAAACTGAATGCAGCCTAGTGATGGCAAAATGTGATTTGTTTGTAGCTAAACACCCATGTAAAAAAGACCTGTGTAAAAGCACTTTCTTAATGTCTGTTAATGTCTGTCTCAGCCCAACGAGTATAAACTGGCACTAATGTCAGGATGACACTCATTGACCTTTTTCCTTTGATTCCTAGTTTATTATTACCATCCGGTGTCCCTGAAGGCTTGGATAAGAAACAGCACCGAGGTCAATGAGGCTGCCCAGCATTAATTTAGCTGAATAAGGTCTATTGAATCAGTAGGTGTTAGTACCACCTATTCATTCTACCTATTCACAAGGACAGGAAGGGTTAGACAGATTTCTGTTTCTCTGGTCAAGGATCAGTTTCCCAAAGGCACATTAACATCCTCATTTCTGTATTGGTTTCTAACGTTCTGTTCTATTCTATTTTATTCTATTTTCACATGTAACACAAACACGAAACATTTTCCAAGGCAGTTCCACGCAAATACACAATAATGATTCATTCACTTCCAGAGAGCCTTTGAAGTGTGTGTGCATGTGTGAGTGTTGCTACCACATCTGTTATCCTGTCAACTTTTGACATCAGCTGAATGCTGCTCTCGCTCTCACTCACACACACACACACACACACACACACACACACACACACACACAAGCTTGCACACCATCACACAATAATAACAAGTTGCACATCTGCAACCTGATCATGTCCCTGCCAGGCGTACAATCAAAGTTTAACGAGACTGATCCATCACACAACCACTGACGCACAAACACAAACAAACACACACACACACACACACACACACACACACACACACACAGGCAAAAGATAACCTAGCTCCATTGCTCACCATCTGACTTCACACTTGTCTTGCAGTAGATAAAGCGTGTATCAAGGTGTATGCGTATGTGCAGTTGCATTTTGTATACATGCTTGTGTGTTTATGCACATCCTGTGTGATGCTTCAAGGAGAGAGGTGACAATCCAAAAATATATCCAGATATCCAAAAATATATCCTACACCACAGTTGAGAGGGGGGTTGCAAACTCTACAGAAAACAAGTTTCCAATTTCACTCGGTGTCAATCCCAGGAAAAAAACATTAATCATCTCACACCCGCAGTCATTTATTCCTGTCAATAATGTACCAAACATGGAGAAAGAGAGAGAGAGAGAGAGAGAGAAAGAGAGAGAGAGACTGACGAGCAGGGATGTAAAGTGTGAACGAGACAAAAGGTCTATTCATATGACACGTGACAGGGAAGAGACAGGGAAGAGATATTGTGGTTGAGCGAGTATGATTCTTAAAGCTTATATTATAAACTTTTATGGTCTTAATAAATTGATAGGAATGGTGGGAGAAAGAGGGACACTTATGGAGAGAAAGAGTATTGATAGAGAGAGAGCGAGAGAGAGAGAGAGAGAGAGAGAGAGAGAGAGCAAGGATTGAATAAAGTGTCTGAATAGTGTCTATTTCTTGTATGTGTGAAAAAGACAGTTTAACTGTCAGGGGCGATCAGTTGACTTCAGTAACAAAGGCTACAAGCGTACACACACACACACACACACACGTGCATGTAGGCAGCAGGCAAACAAATGCATACAAGGACATGCATCACGGTTTTCAATAATGTAATAGTGAACAACCTGCCTCAAGAGCTTAGGCCAGCAGAATGTGTATCATCTTTTAAATCACACCTATAACAGAGTTGCTTTTATATGATACCTTTATTACTTTTACTATTGTTTTTACCCTCCAGACTTTTTATCTTGTGGTACCTTCTTGTTTCTGCTTGTTGTTAGTCACTTTGTGAACTCTGTTCTAAAAATAAGTGCTATACAAATAAAGTTTATCATTCTTATATTATTATCAAGGACCTGCGCTTGCAGCCAGGGGGTGTTAAAGGTGAATATGAAGTCAACAAATATGATAATGGCACAGGAGCCCAAGGAGTCCGAGGTGAACAAGGTGTGGGTCTGTGTGGACTGCATCATCTACTGACCGGTTTGACCACTAGTCAAACTGTAAGGGGTCGAGGATGGGGTCTGTGACGTCTTTAACATTGCAAAGACAGTATCAGGTGCTTCGTTAGAACTGAGGTCTGTGTCACTGGCCTGTATTCTTTTGTTGCGTGTTTGTTATACAAACAAAACTGTTCAGGAGGCAAAAATAATCTTATTGATTGAGCTAATCCTCGATGAGTTGAGCCAAAGAACCACAGTTTTAGTAGCTACACTGCTGAAAGAGATTGATTGATTGATTGATCAATTGATCTTTGCCATGACCCACCTGGACAAACCTAAATCCTTCTGGGAAAATGTTCTGTGCACCGATGAAACCAAATTGAAGGTCTTTAGCAATGAAGATCAGCATTTTGTTAACAGATAATGAAATTAAGCTTTTAAAGAAAAGAACACCCTACCTACAGTCAAATACAGTGGAGGCTCCGTAATGCTGTGGGACTTCTTTGGACTGGACATGTTGAACGTATTAAGGACATCATCATGAAATCAGAAGATTACCAAGGCATTTTGGAGTGAAATGTGCTGCCCAGTGTCAGAAAACTGGGTGTCAATCGAAGGTTATGGGTCCTCCAACAGGACAATGACCCAAAACACACATCCATAAGCATCAGGAATGGTTCAAGAGCAAATGTTGGGACTGTTCTGGAGAGGCCAGCGGTGAGTCCTGATCTCAGTCCCATTGAGAACCAGTGGAGGGACCTGAAATGTGCAGTTGGTGAAAGGAATCCTTCAAACATTGAAGAGTCATAAACTACCAGCAGAAAGGTGCAGGAAGCTTATTGATGGTTATAAGAAACATTTGGAAGCAGTCATCAAGTTGTCATTGCCATTTGCTGTGCAACTAGAAAAGGGTGCCACTAATCATGCTCATAGCCACTTTTCACTTTGATGACATAAAATATTTGTATTCTTATTGTTTGATAATGTGATGTTAATTAAAACAGATGAATGTGTGAAGACCGAAAATTTCCAACTATTTCAGAAGATACTGTACATCATCTGGATAAAATGCAAAGGGTGCCGATAATCTTGGCCAGAACTGAACCGCCTCTCATACCACTTTCATTGAGCTTCTGTCTCGCATTTCTTAACTGGAAAATCTGTGGTTGTTTGGCTCCATCCACTGAGGTTTAACTCAACCAGTGAGACTATTTCTGTCTTCAGAGCAGCTCTGCCTCCAAGAAATGTTTATATAACTAAAACTCCAATCTGCATTGAATTCAATATCATGGCAGCAGCCATGCCAACGCCACTCACGCCAACCCTCTCAAGGCCCCATTGCTAGCTCACTATCACCATCTACTCTTTTGGAGGACGCGCACAGTACAATTTCACTTTGCCAAGTAGGAAATAATTTTATTTAGCCATCCTAGCTCCAGAGATTTTGTTCTAAAGGATCTTGGTCGTCTATTTTACAACACAAGGCCAGTAGCCAGAAAAATAGGAGTCAACAACAGTGATCATTGACAGTGACTTCACTTTTGAATAACAGGTAAAGTAGTGCGTTCTTGCAGCCTACAATTGAGAAATAAATCAAAATTCAGGTCCTTCTTATCCTTCACAGATTCAGAGAAGGGCATGCTTTTATCTCATTTAATTTATACTACTGCACCTCTATTCTTCAGTCCCTGAGTCAAAATGTACTCACGTCTCCAGCTCGTTCAGAATGCAACTAGATTTTGAAATGAAGAAACCATGTATTCCCAATTTCAGGAAATATCTTCACTGGTTGCCAATAAGATACAGAATTGATTTTAATCACGTTTAAAGCACAATTAGCTCTGGCCCCTAGCTACATTGCAGACCTCCAGTTTCCCTATGAACTGGAGCCCTTCTGACTTCTCCTTCAGTTTAGACTCAAGACTAAAGATGACTGAAGGGCCCTTCTGTCAGTCAGAGGACTCTGTGAAGGTGAAGGAGTCTAAAGGTAATTGTGCCTTTACCACCAGGGTCCCGAGACTCTGGAAAGACCTGCCTGAGGAACCTATTCGTCCATTCATCCGTTCATCTATCATCATCTATCATTTTTGTAATCACTTGTTAAACTGCACTCATAGACTTGTTTTTGTCATGGTTTTTATCTTGGCAAAATGTAATCTATGTTTTTAGCTAATTTCTTTTTAAATATTTATTTATATTTTAGGTTTTACACCTTCCTACAGATCATTTTAGATTTAAGATGAGTTCTATATAAATAAAGTTATTATTATTATTAGTAGTAGCAGCAGCTCCAAATGGTAGCAAGAGGTAACAGAAAAATTTGAACTTCAATACCCGGAAATCCTGTAATGTGACTTCAGTAAACCGCACACAGTTGTGATTTTACATAAAAATCTTGCCTTGTACAACTTTAACTATTAATTGCTCCTTCAATACTTTTGAAGTGTTTTTCAGTTGTGTTTAATGTAAAAACCTGGTATAAAGATCAAATTGGAAATGTATTGTAAGGCCTGGCTGAAAGTGTGAGAATGTCAAGGAAACTATTCCTCTCCAAAAAAATGTGTTCAAGTACAATTTCTAATTAACTTAATTTTGCAAGTGACATAACAAACAGACAAACAAACAAATAGAAAAGACCAAAGGTCTAGTGAGCATTAATTGTACATACAGCACACTGATGTTGCCATAAATTAAATGTATTATTAATCATTATACTCAAGAATTTGCAATGCAACTTTGGTTGGTGCAAATTTGGTTGGTGCTGAGACTGTGGTCCACAGCCATACCCAGTTTTTTAGGGAAGGGGGTGAGAAGGCTTTCTTTTGTAGTTTGCTGAGGATATGACGTGACCACAAAATAGTCAAAAAACAGTCAAAAATATGTGAATATCCAAGCCTTTCTAACTTAAGGAACACTAATTACACTGGCAGGTATTGATTTGGAAGGCTGGTTTTGCTGAAACTGCTTCATTGCCACGCATTTACAGATAATTCATTCACAGCCCTCCAGCCAATCAGAAATGAGTATTCACTTAGAAAACGATGTAATAATTAAAAAAAGAAACTAATTCTCCAGACACACACATTCTAACCTCATTCCCAGACACACGCACACACACTGAACTTGAAGTATTGGCTGATAATGAGTCCTGATCGAATCCATTTGTTTTTACTGAACAGCCACCCTTAGTTTGAGGTAACTGGACAAAATCCATTAAGGTATAATCAATGTATCTCCATTACAGAGCTAAAACGTCTTTCTAAGTGTGGAAAAGGCAGAAAAACAAGTTGTTTTACTGTGATTTCTGACATACTCAAGGCTCTTGGTATAAACAAAATATATATTTGGCATTGGGGAAATTGTCAGATAAAGAAAGCCTACTTTAGCCTAGCATAAACTAGCATTGAACACCAAGTAATTATGCAATTTCTTAACAGCCCAGGTCTAGCTAACACTTTGATGGCTTTATGAACCAAGAGAAAAAACACCTCAAAACTACCTTAGCCATCCATATATGGTTAAAGCTCCACCTGCTAAACAGATTAAATCACAAAACAGTTAAACAAAGCGGTTCAATTAGAAGCAAATCAAATATGAAAAAGTATTGTCAAATCTCTTATATAATGTGGCTTTAAAGCATCACAATGTGCTTTGACTCAAACAATGACCAATTGTGAGTATTGAAACTAGAATTTGGATTGAAAATCAACACCTGGCCGTATCTAACAGCTTTAGAGTTGTGTTCATATGGGCAGGGGAAATTGAAAGCTAAGTGTTTTTACTAAAAAGAGCAGAGAAGCTCAAGTGGAGTGGGACAGAACTCAAGCCAAATCACCAGAGTAATTATTATGCTGGCTCTTTCGCCGTCCCTCTGTGCCAGATCAGGACATCCGCAAACTACAAGACAAAAACCGGGAACAGATAAATAAATTGGCAAAAAAAAAAATCCTTTTTTAACTCTCAGCTTTTTTTTGTCGACTCAGAACCCTATCTGCTTTGGAGAATGAAAGGACGCTTCAAACAAGGGACTTAGGTCACCCATCATCTTAATGAACTCCAATGAAAATCACTCCTAACTTTTTTAATCATTGTAATGCCCTGAGAAAAGAAAAGATGGCATTCCAGCACAGGGGATGGCGCTAATATCATTTCGACCTCATCAAGTCCAGCCTTTCACCTAGGTGGAGAAAATTAAAGATAAAAAGGATCAAATCTGATTCTAAAGAGAGTGGAGTATAAAAAAACTTCTGCTAGTGGCGAAAGACATTCTATTGGACCGTTGACGGATAAAATAAGGGATTTATCGCACAAGGAAAACCTTGATAATTCTGAATAGCTGAAAAGGCACCAAAGAATGGTAACATAAAGATTTAAAAGTTTCCTAGTGAGAGCGCTGATGGAAGTGGGCCTTGTTTAAAAGGCTGAAAGGACTTTTGCTGAGTGTCTATCATGCCTTGCAGACTTGTGAAGAGGGGGCTATTGAGGCAACATAACACAAAGTGACCCAAGGACACCGCCGTGGGACAAACATGGTTGAAAGAATACGCAAATAAAGGACCTTGAGATAAATGGACTCAGATGTCTATCAGTCTGTCATTTGTCCCTGGGGGGGGGCGAGACCAATAGCACACTAATAACTAATGCTTCTGTTCTCAGTTTTTATCGGAGAGAAAAGTGTTTCAGATGCCTCCAACACGAGGTATTGTGGTGCAGTGCAGAAAGAAAGAAAAGAAAGAACACTTTATTTGTCCACATTTTTTTATTGTCACACACACATGCACGCAGACAGTGGTGGCCGCCAAACACACACACGCATGCAGGGAGGGTGGCTGCGGAAATTAAGTCACTGCATTTTTCCCATCCTGTAGCCCCTCCAGGGGCAGCCAGGAGCAGTGGGCAGCCCTTTACGGCACCGGGGGACCAACGGCTCCAGATCTTGGGTCCTCGTCGGGGTCGGGACAGGAGATGGCGCTCTTCTTGCATGTTTTTCCAATTGGGGTCCTTATTGTAGAAGAGGACCCCATGTGAGCACGGGGAGAACATGCAAACTCCACACAGAAAGGTCTGGGAGATAACCCACATGGGCACGCCCCACTAGTGCCCCACTAGCGCCCCACTGCGCCACCATGCCACACATAAGAGGTGGTTTTCGCCCGGTATATGTATATGGGTGTTAGGCAGTTTTATCTGTACAAATCTCTGACAACTAAAAGTTATCAAGTTACTATCTAGCATACAAACACATATAAGTAGTTTGGAGCATAAAATCATGAGTTTCACATTTGTTTTCATAATAGGAGGCTCTGTTTAAATGGATGCAAAAGGACCAAAGCCCCTTCTTCCTGCACTGGCACATCACTAAAAACAAAGGTCTGTCTAGTGCATAGCTCTAGTAGTAGCTCAGTAATGAACTGTAGTGGCTAAGTAAACACTTTAACTAAATATTTTGTTCCGCAATTCTTAGTTACAAAACACTGTGCTACCACAGCACTTTGGTGTTAACAGAAGGAGTTTTTAAAGTCAGTGTAGTTTCACATTCCAAATAACCAGCTAGATTTTGGTGGAGTAGTACATGTTGTTCTCATGTTCCATCAGTGCAAGTGCATTCCCCCGACACTCTAGGGCCAAAGGTTGTGTTGAGCATGACAGTATACAAAAACAACGCTGTGGCACATCATGCAAAACTATGGGACGGGTTTATTATTATTAAGATACATCATTACAGTTTGGGGCCACTGTGCTGGGGGATGCACACAATGACTCAGTTATTCATAAGTTTGCTTCAGGTTGGCAAACTTATGTTGGCAGGCAACTCCAAGATACTCTCTTTGCTCCTTCAGTCCTTGGCACAATTATAAAATTGAAACAGATTAAATAATTAATTAGTGTAATAAGATTTTTACAACTGTCATCACAGCATCACACCGATCATCAATGGAAGGGAAAGATGACAGAGGACCCAATCAATATGGCTAATAAAAAGAGTGTGACATATCTTTAATTGTTATCAGTTAAATTGGCCATTAATCATGAAAATGTCCAAAAATTGAGACATTATTTTAATCTGTTTAAATCAGGGAGTACTTAATAATATACAAGCTGATCTGACTGAGGATCAGTGATGGGCGGTACGAAAAAGTAATATAATGAGTAGCAACAAATTACTTCTCCCTGGGTAAGTAATATTATTACTTTTGAAATGAGTAACAAATAATTTTGAGTAACGAGGCAAACACTGCTGATTCAAAGAAAGCTCAATCAGTAGCAAGAATACCACCTAATTGGACAATCAATATCTAGTGACTAATCAGATTAATCAATGTGTTTTTTAGGAGCAGGGTTAATTTGGGTTTAATCAATCACGGCAGCTCATTCATTTAAATCATATTATCCTTGTCTGAGTCACCTCACTTGTCCCCATTAGCAGCGATTAACTTCCTTCACGCTGCAGTGTCATTTGTTCCAGGTCACAAAAAGCTGACGGTCGGACGCATCCAGACAGAAATTTGACTACTGTATGTTATTAGATACTACAGACGCTCTTTGTGTGGGTGCGTGTGTGTGCATGTGTGAGAGAGAGGTGAGTAATTGGATGCTGGTGGGGTATGATGTATGTTCACCCACACTAATTGAGAGTATGATTGGCCACAGCCACAGAGAGGGGGGGGGTTCACATTCTGTAGCCATATACAACTAAACATGACATCTAACTCTGATTACTTCTGCTCACTGAGCTGGAATAACCAGCGATATGTCAGGGCTAATGTCTTTTTAATGTGTGGATTTCTACCAGCATATAACCATTTAGAAAGCCAGCTAAAAGCTCATTTCTGGGGTAATCCTGTTAATAGTAATAATAAACAGGATTCTATCAATCATTAAATGTCCTTACCACCTCTCAATTGACAAGGTAAGAGAGACAACAAGAGAGAGAAACAAACAAGCAAACAAAGAAATAAAATAACACAAAACAAGTATGAGGGAGAGACAGCTAGAGAAACAGAGGGATCAACAGCAACTGACTGAACAGGCCTATGAGGCAAATAGGGTCTGCCAAAACAAATGTTTGCAAACGTCATGTTGGTCATCTAGAAGATTCATCTGCCTGTGGTGGTTGTAGGGGCCTCTTGAGACCAGTCTAGTCTCTTGAAATGGCCTTGAGTTTAGATATTGTGATTTAAGACATTTTAAGACTTTTACAGGACCTGCAGATATCCTGGTAGAAGAATATTTTTTTCTCTTGGCAGCAAGGTCAAGTCAAAGTCAATTCCAGCACATCTGAACAAACAATTTCAACAGTGCTTGTGCTTTCTGGAAATGTTCCAAAATTTGACCCAAAAAAAAAAGGCTATGTGTGGTATTTGAAAAACAGAGTGCTTGAAATTACCACTTCACAGTCACTCTGGGCCTCCGCTCTCCTCTAGCATAATTTTTATTTTTTATGATCTTCCACATCAGAGAAGAAGAGGTTTCCTCAAAAACAGTCACTGCCATTCTTTCAACAAACCACTCAATCATGACGAGAGAGAGGGGGAGGTAGTGAGAATCTGAAGCTTGAGTTCAAAGGACTGAGGCGTTTTGTGCAAATGATTCCATTAACTCTGAGCCATGGGAGAGCCCTGCCAGGACACAGGGGCACACCCCGATATGTTTTTTTTTTTTTTTCGTTTGTTGTTTTTTTGCTGGGGAGATTTAGATAATTGCATTAACTGTTCCATGGATTTTCACTTTCTTCACCCTGAGGGCTGGGAGAAGAGCTCAGAGAGAAGTCCTGACTCTATGAACCGAGACCAGGCTCAGGGCACTTTCAATCATAACCGCCATCCACATTTTGCACAGTATGACTGAGTAATTTTCAACTCAAAAGACCAATAGATGACTGCTTCTATACCAGCTGCAGCTAAAATGACTTTTTACGATTAGCCTCTTTTCCCTAGACTCACCATCACTTCCATGTTCTGCTGTGGCTCTTGGAATCCATGGACTGTCAATTTGCGAAGAACTGGGGAGAAGGAAGAAACAAATTTAACACAGGTGGCACACGGTAGTGTCACTGATTATTTGGTGACCTAATATTGAGGTGAAGCATCGTGATAGAGGCAGTAAAAACAGCTCTCAAAACATTTAGTTAGCCAACAACATGGCCAAACTACTTAACTAGAGTAAACTGGACTTAATGAAATGAACTACTGTTTCACAGTTTGTGTGTGTGTGTGTGTGTGTGTGTGTGTGTGTGAGTGTGTGAGTGTGAGTGTGTTTTAGCATGAGAGAGAGCAGGCTCGCACGCTCATGCAATCAAATGGTGGATGAGTGTTGAACAGCTGTCTCTATTAGTGAATTTCATATCTGTCTGTGTGTTTGTGTGCAGTTATACACCAGTGCATGAGTGTGATGAGTGTGTGCACATGTGCGTGTGTGTGCACAAATTGTGCTACCTTTGAGAGAGAGCACCGTCCTCTCCAGTGAGCTGAGCGCGGCAGCCTCGTCTCTGGTGTAGATCTGCTGGAGGAAGCAGTCGGTGTGGTGGCTCCATAGGGAACAGGCAAAGCTGTAGATACCCGATGCCAGCTGCCAACACACACAGATAAACAGCACAATCAATCACACACAGATAAAATCATTCTGGATCAGTGATCACATGCACCCATGAGCATGCGCGCATGGGCCATTCGGGTGCCGTTGTTAGTAGAAAGTCTGGGAATAATGCATCATTTCAATTGGCAATCAGAGATTGGCAGATCACACTGACAAAAACAATATCAGCAATCAAAATCGATTTCATTCCTATCCAAGCCCTGAAGTATAGAAAATAAAAAATAATGATATAGTTTGCAATGGGGGGGTCAACAGATCACATATGCTCATGTTGTTTGAGATAAGTAATGTAAATGATGAACAGGGAGCATCTACAACAAAACCCTGATGATAAAGGATTGAATTACATTCATTTCTTCCCTTCCAACACATTTTATATCTCCCAAGACCCATTTGTGGTACAGTAACCCCTTTATCGCTGTGTCCTTGATTTTCTATTCCTCTGATAAAGATCGCCAATAGCCTAAATTAATTTAACTATAAATCTAGCAGCACCATCTTTGAGAGTGTCATCTTGTTTGTAGCTATATTCTATTCCATTTACTCTATTTCATACTGCAACAGACTATTTCTGCCCTACACAACCTAATTAAGACACTTTATATGTCTAATTAAGGGACACACATCCCCTTAACATATTAAGGCTGCATCCTATTAAGCAAAATACTTAGAAATCAGATGAAAATGAGACTGGAAAATTTCAATAGTTGGGCTGCACCTCAAAGAAAGGACTTTTTTTGTATGTGGTAAACACTGTGGAGTTTGGACAGGAAAAATCAGGAAATCAAAGGTTTGGAGAGGTAAAGTATGCTCGCTCAAAGAGGCATCCCTATTTTTACAGCAAAGTGTGGGCTTTGATAGAGTCCGTATACAGAAAACCGCAAGGCTGGCAAGAGATTTCTCTGACGAGACTCCTCTACAGCTAGCCACTTTACATTCCTCAGATCTCAAGATTAATCCAACGCGTGAATTTAACAAAAATATGCTAAATCAAATTTGGATACAGCCTCGAATTTCCTTTCCACTCTCCTCAGTACGTTCTGTTTCCAGGCAACCAGGTATGGCACATCAGAGTACCAATCTATCACAGATGGTGTGTGTCTCTCAAGGATTTGACTATAGGACCTAGAACAATGCAACTACACAGCCCAAACCTGGTCTGACACAATCAGATCATGTACACACAAATGGCAGACTGGTGCTCGGTACACAGTGTTCTGCCGAAGTTTATTCATTCATGCATTCATTTATTCATCCATCCAGTCATTCAAGTTCATTCCTCCACCGAATAAGGAGTTAGAAGATTGTGGTAAAGGGAGAAGGGAGAGAGGAGACAGATGTCAGATGCGCTTTTCCTTTTTAATATCCCTAATCACCTCGTATTGCCTTAACAGATTAGCTTAAGAAAGAAGGACAAAGAGGTAACGGAGGAACAAAAAGAGTCACAAAAGAGAATAAGAAAAGGCAACAAGAAAAATCATCTCTTTACTCCTCTGAAGGTAAGAACCCTCATTCTTCAAATGATGCCCTGCACTGAAGAAAGCGTTTAATACTGCCAGACCTCATATGCCCCCAGCCCCCTTGCACAAGCAGCAACACTGGCATCTGAATCTACCAAAAAATAGCGTACTTTTAAACTAAACTCTGCAAACTGCATGCGCTGTGTATGACAGAAAAAGAAAGAACACAGGGAAGGCAGAGGGAGGGAGAGCGAGAGAGGGGAAGAAGACACACACAGGGAGCACGTGGTTATTATCTAAATGAATTAGTCTTCACCTCAAAATACTTCCCCTTTACCCGGCGGCAATTGCCACTCTCACACTGGCAGTGGAAACACAAATATATAGAGCCTAATGAAAGACCTCAATTACAGTACTGTTGAGTGGCAGTAATTTCAACGTGAAATGAAGGTGTCGTGAAAAATTACAATCATATCCATTCAGGAACTGCAATTATAGTTCACGGCTGAAACTAGATTGGTTTTTTTAGGTTTTAGTAACTTCTAAATGAAACTGTCTCAGTCTTCAAAAACATATTTCAATATCTTATTAGATCTATAATGTCCTACCTTCAACCCGGCTCGTTAGTCCATTCATTAAACTTTCAATCCTATTTTCCTCCAATAGCAAAATAATCCTATTAAAATGATTAACTTTGATACTTGGGAGTAATTACTGTTGAGTCAACAACGGCACTGAGATCAGATTGATAATCCAGCGTATTTGTCTTTACTGGCTGTCATTTATGTCTTCCCACCTTCATATCTGTGAGAGGTCCATTTGTCTGTGCAGTGTTAGACAGTGATTGTATAGAGATAAGATGGGGGTCATTAGACCTGTGACAGCAGGCTGCAGCAAGGCAGTTTCATTTAGCCAAGACTTGCCAAGACTTCCAAGACTTGTAGTTATTCCCATAACTACATATGAATGACCATCCTGGACAGGTGTAATGGTTAGTTTCCTCACTTACTTTCTTTCCTCTGGACTGGATGCTCACTGCCTGCACCAAACTGATGTTAAATCACTAGAAATGGCACCAGGAGGACAGGAGGATGATTGCAGTAATCCCATTCAAATACTAACTCTGAGATGGAAATGACAACTTCTTGGAACTTTCTACTTGACTGCTTCCATTGTCCCAACTGGAGAAATTAGTTTGCAGTGCACTGGCTAAAAGTGAGACAAGGGTGCAAAGTTTACAGCAATATAACATTACTAACACTAAGCAGAAGCCAGAAGCCAAGTTCATTTTTGCCTGTGCAACTCATATTCACTCCATATATCAGCCATATGTTCATCTCTATCACACCACCGTAATGTCTCCTCCTGGACTCCTGGACGAAATATACTGTACTGTATCTTACTTAAACCAAGAATAGAAATGACATTTTCTGGACTATAGAGACTCAAGCCCAAGCTGGCAGGCTAGGAACAAGTATAAATCTTCCCCTTCAATATTGATAAAGAGATGGATTAAACAACAACACAGTACTCCTTCACATTGACATCTAAAGACAAAGCATTGTGACTTGCAATAAGGTACCCAGTGAAGTGCTTTGAACAGCTGGAAAACAACTGTGCAGAGAGCAATTTCCAACTCCATTATCACTGGTCATCTTCATCTATCATCTTCGCGGTAGTTGTTGACAGTGTGGCACATCAGAGTGCAAAAGACAACACTTAAATCTCCCGTTCAGGAGCTGAATGGCGTGGCAAGCTACAGTACCAACAGTGAATACACACACTTGAGAATACAGTTGGCTGGGATTGGGGTCAGGGCTGAAATGTTACATTGGCATTGTATAGCAGTAGTATAGCATTCTTCAAAATTTGAAGAAGAGAAGTGAGGTAATGACATCCTTATACATTTCTGAAATGTGTAATAATACAGTTTCAAAAGGATGTTTGGCATGGAAGGCGAGGGCTTTACACAAAATGATGTGTGTTCTGGATAGTTCTTTGTTTGCCTAGAGTTGCAATGAGTGTATGTTTGTGTGTGTGTTAATGTGTATGCTCAAAGGTGTGTTTTTGCCATTTCACAAGTACAGACGGAGATGACAGAAATACAAATTTCAATTAAGGCAAACAATTTCCTCCATCTGTTGATTCCCCATTCCAGCAGAGAGAGCTCACAAACCAAAGCCATTCAAGAAAAGTGCAGTTCATTTCCTCTGAAAATTTCTGTTTATGAAAAGCCATCCTGTGGGATATTGCCCCTCTACTGCTATTCACAAGCACAAAGCCACACACCAGTAATCATCTGTCCTGGTTCTCTCTCGCCTCATTGCATGTTTGAGAAGCACAAACTAAAAACAAGCTCAACATATCTCCACCATTCCAGTTCAGCAGTCACAGAAAAACAGGACTTGCAACGCATACTTGCATGTATTCAACCACTTATGAAACAGCATTCTATACTTTCCACCATAATGACTCATAAAGTTTTGAATTGAAGTTCAAATGCTCCAGTAAAATGGTAAAAATGTAGCTGATTCAATTCCATGGACAGCCCAGCCCCAGGACCACTAAATCATTCTTGTGTGTCAGACAGATTAGGAACTTCCATTCAATATAGCATTGAATGGAAAACATTGTGCAGTCTAATACCCCTTTCACACACAAATCCCAGGATTTACAAATACTTGCAAAACAAACACGGGTCATTCCCAATGAGGTTCCCATCCATTGCATAAGCCAGGTTACCCCATTCACACCTCAGCTGAGCTGCATCTGACCCGGGTTATAACCCAGCTCGTTGCTCCAGTGTAAAAGGGGTATAACATTACAATGGCAAAGGTATAAAATACACAGGGATGTGAAGAGAACAACAGAAAAACTGTGTTGGGAGTTCTGAGTCCATGAAGCCTAAAATCCAACCAGTCTGTGCAAAGATTACTGTATTCTGAGTGGCAAAGACATAAGTTCTTACAAATAAATTTCTCAGTATTTGTGTGTGTGTGTGTGTGTATGTGTGTGTGTGTGTGTACATGCATGCGTTTGTGAGAGTATGGATGTGCTCCAGGGAGTGACAGCCACCCCATGTTTGTGGCCTTCAGTAATAGCGATAGCTATATTTCTATAGTAATAATTAGCTGTTATGTAGGTCAGGCCAACTGTGGTGCAAAATAGGCATGAATCAACGATGAATCACCACTGCATTTGGGACCTTCTTAACTAAGGCCTTAAATAGCTTCTGAAGGATATGGCTAGAGATCAATCATGACCACAGGCGAGCTTCTGAAGGCTCTCCGCAGTATGTCTAAAACCATCTGTAGACTTCAAACTTCTGTCACAACTGTCAAGCCCCGCAAACTTCCACCTAGTCACACACTTGAACACACACACTGTACAATATATGATTATGTATGGCTGAAAGTTCATGTTAAAACTACTTGTTCAATGGCCAGCTCCCGTCAGTCACTGTGATGTCTGCTCTATTAATGATGCATTTGAATGATAGCATTTGGCTTCAGCCAGCCTATTGGGATCAGGCCTGACATGCCTGTGACTTAGATTATTTCATCTAGTCTTGTCAGATCAATGATATTGCTCTGAGCAATATCATCATCGCACAATCATATGGCCTAATTGGCAGCAGGGAGAGACAATTACTCACCGATTTCAATTTTCAATTGTACAATTGCATTATGAAACTTTGCCACCGAGGCATTGGCCTATTAAACACAGTGGAACATTTACAAGTACTACCTACTTGTAAATGTACTTGTTGATCCATTTTCAAAATGTGTGATTGTTTTTTATTTGCCTTTCTCTCACATTTAGTCCCTACACTTTTTCCTCATAATGTGAGCTAAAGGGAAAAAAGCAATAACGAATGTTCCCAATTTTAAGAAAAGGACAACATTTTATTTCCACTGATTGTCTTTTTTCAATGTTTTGTTGCCTAAGGCAGCAGCAGGCAAAAAGTCATTCCGCTGTCTTTCAGGTCTCCGCCTCACTTTCTCCCCTCCCATGTGTCTAGTCAGGTCACTCTCTGTTACTTCCATTCTCCCTTTCTGTGAATACCCCCTCAACTGTTCCTTTACTCTTTTTTTCTTACTCACTCAATCTTCTGTCTTCCCTTCTCCTATTAAACGGTTTTACACTCTGCTCTCCTCTTGTACTGCCTCGCTTTCACACCCACATCCTGTCTCTCTACCTCCCTCTCTCTCAGTCTAGCTGTGTGTTGGTTAAGTGCCAGTGTTTACAGACCAAGCCTCAGCCAGTGGGCCACTAAAACTACAAGCCAGATAATGCACTGATATCAGTGTGTCTGTCCTCCCAAGCTGCCATCTACACAGAGCTCTACAACTGTTTTAGCTGTGACGAGGACTAGTGAGAAGTGCACTAGAATTTATGCAAACACATAGATGCATGCAAACACACATGCAAGCAAATAAGAATACTTGTGCATACACATGCCCACAAAGTTTTACAAAACACAAAGTGCAGCGTAAACAGAGAGAGTTAAAGAGAGAGCAAGAGAGAGAGAGAAATCAAAGTGAGCTTCAAAGAAAAAGAACACAGAAATATTGCAGGCTTTCTGTTAAACGTTAACTTTTTATATACGTTTTCCTGTGCTCAGCCATTACAGCCACAAAGGTAAATAATGCTGATCACTTTCTATCGCAATGTTTCAATAATTCACACAGGTAGAGACCTTACCTCTCTGAATAGAGGTGACAAATAAACAAAGGAAAATAAAGTAAATAAAGGAAAATAGGTCTGCTGTCATGCTTTATTTAAAATGATGAAGCTCAGGCACCACCATAGCCTAGGAGGTATTGTTCAATAATGGAGAAAACTTTTTAAAAGTGATGCTACATGACATGTACAATCTCAGTATTTATTACCATGCTTGCTGTTTTGTGGAACTGACAGGGCCTAGAGGGCCAACCAATAAATGAACAGATTTCATCAGGTGAAAACCTGGTTCTATTCCCTCTACGTGCAATGCTTTTCTAATGTAGGGAAATGTGCACAGACGCTAATTTCAGATTCACGCTTCCCAATGTTGCTTTGAAACCAGGGCTGCCTGCACCTGAAAAGTGAGCCTATTCAAGCCAATCCTACCGCAAGAGTTTTTGCAGTGGCCCAGAACCACTTTGGTTATCAACCCACTATGTTCACCCAGGGGCCTAATTTATTTCAGCAGGTGTTCATGCTGCGCTGTAGCTCAGTGAGGATTCAAGTTGACTTTGAATGCTCAGTCCTTTACTTACCCACAAGAATACAGTTGATCAAACTCACACCAAGTGACAGGATCCTGCCACTGTAGGTCATAGCATTTTATCTATTACAAATACCTCTGGTCCTTGGTATGTCCCCCTTGTGTTTAAAGCGAATAATAGTTTCTTCCTGCAGAAACCTAGCCTAGTCCCCTCAATCATGAACTACTATATGTCTCGAAGACACCATTTTATCAAATGTTTTACACAGCTATTTCTCAGTCTTTTTTTAAACAACAATATTTGAGAAATTCCATTCCGATTTTTGACCGCAGAGGATTTCTCAAGGATATCTCAGAACATTTTACAAGTCAAAAATTCTGAAGTAGTCTTATTTCGCCCACCTAACTGCAGAAATCTTGTTATAAAGGATCTTGGTAGTCTATCCACCAACACAAGGCCAGTGGCCAGAAACTTGGGAGTACTTGACAATTATTTGACTTTTGAAATAGGAATGGTGTGGTCTTGTTTCCTACAATTGAGATATATATATCAGAAAATCATGCCTTTGTTATCCACAGATTTAGAAAAGGATAAAATAAGATGGCATGACGCTTAATTCATAAATTAATTTAAACAAAGTAACAATACAACACAAATGTATAGGAGAAATGTTCCTATATTTACACAATTAATATATTTAATTGTTTTTCTTAGAAATACATCTGCCTGCCCATTTTCAATTGCATTTCATGTATAGAGCGAGGTACTGTGTGTTAGTTTAAAACTTGCTCACTCACTTTATTTATTATTATTATACACTTATACACTATTATACACTCACAGTTTGTAAGTTTGTAAGTTTGTAAGTTTGTAATTCATCATCGCTTGCAACAGAACTCAATATAACCAAGGCATTCAAATTATCAGCAACCAGTGTGGCAGCTGACCCTTGCTGATTCATCTACCAAAGATACATTTTACTGGCATCTGGCGCTTGGCAGGTGTTAATCTGGGACCCTGATTTTATGTAGTTATATTTTTTTCTTTTACCTAATTTTGAGCTTGGTAATAATTCAATATTATCATCCATTTTCTTGCAATCAAACCATATTGTGATTAAATAATGATATTGCGTTGTTGTAATACACAATTCTGTTGTCTAAGTAAAGCAAATACTATGCTGCAGTCTGTTACTTGACTTAAATTGAACACTGTTGCCCTTTGTCCCTACGCAATGTGTTTGTGTGCAGGCCACCCAACCGGGTTTGAAATGAGACAGGAGAGAGCAGTGCATGGACCATTAAGCGTCCAAGTCATAATTGCATCAGTTAAAGATTGCACTGTTTAATGGGACTTGGATTGCCTTGTGCCTTATATTGTAAGACAGGCTTTTTGGCTTAGAGGATGCTTCTGAAGGACATCAAGCTTTTTGGTCTTAGTCAGTGTCTCTGAAGTCCGCCCATCTGTCTGTCTGTCGCTTCCTCTCTCTCTGTGTTTGTCTGTTTGATTCTGTCTTGCCCCCCAATTCTATCTCTCATAATAATATAAAAAAAGTGAATGATGAACAGTATATAGAGTAAAATAGACTAGGGTAAACAAAGGTAAGACAATTAGATGTATAAACTTGTATACTATAACTTGCCTCTTGTTTTGGGTCCAAAATTTCACTTTCATATAAAAGGATCGGTTTGATGAGACTTTGGAAGATTTTAAGCCAAATTTGTATTAGGAGTTTTAATTTGAAATGGAACTTCCAGACAAATGCGTTCACAGCCTTGACAAAATGTCCTGAAACATTGATTGTCAGACCAAGGTATGTTTATTACAAAACAAACTGACATTTCTTAGTTTGTGATCTTGTTTTTCTGACATATCATAGTTTTAGTTTTATCTAGATTGACTCTCAGTACCCAATTTTCACAGTAGTTATGGAGTATGTTCAAGTGTTCTTGCATCTCTCCCTCTCTCTCTCTCTCTCTCTCTCTCTCTCTGCAACTAAACAACATCTCCTAAAGGCCTGGTCTGGTACTGCATCATGGTGTCAATCCTGCTCTGCATATTGTGTTCATATTCCAAAGCAGAAATGGAGAGAAATACATAAAGGCAGATTGAACAACAGGGAAAAGGCAGAGTAGAAAACAGTATGCCAGAGAAGGATGGTCAATAGTCCAGATGACAAAAAAAACATGAACAAACAACAACAACTGTGAGATGTTGGGAAAGACAATCAATTGAGAGTGATGACAAAGCAATCGACAAACAACAGCAATTACTGTAGACTTACATCCTGGAAAAGCCGTTTGTCCTGCGCCAGGCGTTTGGAGGCCAAGGTCTTGGTGACATGGTAGAAGGTTAGCAGAGCTCTGTGCTGCTGCAGGCCGTCATGGCCCTTCACTGACTCCAAAAGGATGGGAATAAGCTCAGGCCACTGCCTGGGGCAGTCCAGACGGGCCACCTTGGCTATCAGCACTGCGATCTGGGTCGCTATCTGTTGGAAAAACAAATAAAACTAACTCAAGACACAGCCTGAAGACAGCAGAAGGTTATGTAAAATCAAACTGGTGTGAATGAGCCTATATCGACAACACTGGTGTCATCCAATGTCAGAGCATCTTTATTAGGAACAACAACTACGCACTTGTCACCTTGTACTCAGGTGTGTCAGGTCTCCTGTTGCAATGTAGACTTAAATTGATTATTTTGACTTGATGTTCAAGTTAGAGTGACATTTCACATGCATTGGCAACCAAAGCCTCTTTCAGACATACACCTCAGATATTGTAGACTATCGACTCACTCTCAGTGGCCATTTTTGCATTGATGTCAATACCCGACATTTGTGTTGTTGTCTTCTTTGCCTGATCTAGTTGCCTTCTTCCTCACCCTTGGATATTCGTATTATCCAGGTTTCGGACCAGTCACATGATAAATACATCATCAACACGCCCACTCGCTCATAGAGAATACTCCGGAGAATCTTCTGCTCCATTACCATTTACCATTTACCATTTACCATTTACCATTCACACTTGGGCTCACTCGGCGATAAAACAGATTTTATACTAGGGTGCTGGGTGGATAAAGTCCATTTGACTTCCAGACCAACTGATTCGGACATTTGCGTTCACACATACAACCCCTCCACGTAATGTCTAGATAAGTTCTGGATTTCACTGCATGTGTGAAAGAGGCTCAAGTTTGGAATTGTGCAACCTGGAAATTAAATTTGGGTGCGCTGATGCATATAACATAATAGTCTTGGTGCAATCTTTTTGAATTGCTTCTTTAGAGCAAGCATGGCAACCCCTCTCCTGTTATCTGTGCTGTTCTAGCCAATCAAACATCAGCTTGACTTTGTTTACATCAGCCCTGTTTTTTAATTGGCTAAAATCAAACTTGTTGTAGGTCATCCAATGAGTCAGAGGCTCCCCTTGTGAAAATGAAACTTAAGGCCCTGTTCATACCTGGCATTAAAATGCATCTTAGTTGATCCGATCACAAGTGGACAGCTCTAAGTACGTCAGTTCACACCTGGCATTAGAATGCGTCTCCACATGCATCTCGAGTGACCACTTGTGATCGGATCTCACTTCCCCGCTTTATCTATCTGCAAATAAACACGTACATCATTTCCGTTTGCAAAGATCGAATATGTTGTTGTAGAAGAAGAAGAAATCAAAACAATACAGACTGGGTCGTCCAAATCGTCCAACATGTTTGACGCACTCGTAATATTTCTCTATGGGCTTTTGGAAATTTTCAGACGTTGTGGACAAAGCCAGCTTATGCGATTTGAGAACCAACTGGAGATGAGAAAAAAGAGGAACAAAAGGAGTGCCGCAGCTTTCGCCTCAGCATTGTCCTACACGCCAGTTAGATTCAGCTAATGATAGCCGAGTTGAGATTTATGTTATTGTCTGGCAATATGTAAATAATATTTTCCACATCTGGATATCCAGTATATCTATAATAAAAAATGTAATTGAACGTTGGACATGGATGCGCTATTTAATCCTGGTATCAGCCTAATAGCGTATCTATGTATCTCTAGCGTATCTCTTGCTATTACTCTGCTGTTGAGCAGAGTAATGGTACCTTAACTAGACATGTTACTCTGCTGTTGAGCAGAGTAATGGTACCTTAACTAGACAAAATGTGTGGCTTTGGGGAGTAGAGGTACAGATCACATGGTCATAAATAGAGACTCATCTTTCTTTATTGGGGAGACTTAAACGGAGCTACCAAACCATGTACTCCATTAATTTGGCAAATTACAAGGCTCTGGTGTACACACATAGAGAACACACACAGTGTTAATGGAAATGGATTTGAAGGGTAGTTACAGTGCTCGGTGCATAATGGCAGTACATAATCTGACTACAAAAAAGGAGGTAATCAGTAATTTTGAAAATGTGACTTGAGCTACCTTTTCAAGGATTAGTTAGGCTTTGGATTCCTTAATGCACAGAAAATTATACTATGAAAAACATTCACAATATTCTCTCCGCTTCTCTAAACGACCAAGTACTTCATTTGAAAGAGCAAACTAAATGAAAGCCAGAGCAGCTGTCTGCTCACTCTCGTCCTCGACAACACAGCAGGCTGAGCACCTTTTGGGAGTATGAGGACATATGAAAAGTAGTCAAGCCCCTAGGTTAGAGCAATGGCCACTTATCCTCTTACCTCCTCATCTTTTCTCAGCACTACCTACAATCGCCTAAAACAAAACAATGTGGCCTTTTTTCTTATTTGCTGTTTATTATGTTATCTGTCTAGGCTTAGAGAAACATACATCCCTACAAAACACCTTAAGCCAACTTGTGAAACTGAAAGTAAACAGTAGTCAGTGTTACTTTCAATTTTGAGTAAGTCATTGCTTTTCAAAGACAGATAGGTTATTGGTAATCTGCCTGTATTACATTTTTGAATGTAAACTGCCAACACAACACCTGATGTTGGGGGGCAGTCCCACTGGGGCCATGTAAGCTATAAAAACAAGGATGAATGGCCACCACTCAAGGCCATGTTCCATGTTCCCCAGAGACAGATGGATGTATTAGAAAGAGCTGAACTGTTGAATGACTTTGGTCTGGTTATGAGATATATCCCTATAAAAAGCATAGACCTGTGCCATTTCAGTAAACATCTTCACAGTCTCACACAAATATTGTCTTTATATCCATCCTTTTATATCATACTGCACTGCGCTACTTTCAAACTTATATCTATTTGCATTTTAGGAAAGAATTTGAGCTTTGTCATGCCGTGTCAGCTTAAGCATGTCTATTACCTGTTATCACAAATACTATGGTTATAAATTAAATTAAATCTACAATCGTTGCAACTCAATTTAAAAATTTCAGAGGTTGATGGCGCCTTCATTTGTAAAGTCATGCCATCTCAAAGTAAACTTTATTATCATTTTATTACACAATTGTCCAGCTAAGGGAAATTCTTCTGATTAACTAAGTTTACCTTGAACATTAAGAAAATCACTCACAAAATTCCATGGCAATGTTATGCTTCATGCACGGGTACTTACAAATATTACTGTATAAAGACCAAAGAATCCTATTATGAACAGAGCAGGTATCACTTAGATGTCAATGTGGCAAACCAGATAAAAAAAACTTTAAGCATAATACCACTCTATGAAGACCTTATTTTGCTTTTTTCTACAAAGCTTATTTGACCAAATTACAATGCTCATATTTAATGTTCTCTCCAGGAATCTGAAGTGTGCTTTATTATTTTGTGATTTAAAACCCATTTGCTATTTATGTTATTATTAATGTATGACTATGAACCTTTAAAATCCATTTCCTTGTGCATGTGGTGGTATATTAAATGGTGTTTGGTAACAGTCTCAGGAAGAATCAGGAGGTTTCATTATATCAGTGTATGAGGCTCATTCATCAGTTATTTGTTGAATATTTAGTATGATTACTATTCATATTCCTAACTAATATTCCTTCATAGTACATCCTGTTTTATTCCCACTAACCTGGTTGACAGGCTCATTGAAGTTTGTGATGAGACCAGCGCGCAATGATGTCTTCTCCTCCTCTGACAAAGCACTGAAAAAACAACACAAAAAGATGTTGAAAAGAAGTCGCAAGGGCAGGAGAGAGAGGGGACAGAGAGAGAATTTGATTTTAGTACAGAAACATAAAATAAAAGACAACTGTATTTAGATACTCTCCAAAGACATTAGACCTGAAAAGGAGAGACAGTGAGAGGGAGGGAGAGAGAGAGAGAGAGAGAGAGAGAGAGAGAGAGAGAGAGAGAGAGACTGGTGTGAGTCTGGTTTCCAAACAACATTGTTTCCTGTCAGTTCATTCCAGAGACTGGCCTCCAAAACAAGGGG
>CABFOQ010053938.1:0-11007 GCA_900660455.1 Gephyroberyx darwinii
CCTCAAGGGTGGAGAGGAGGATCTGTTGGTTCACAGAGGAGAGAGAGGTTTGCTCTAGCGGCATGGAGGGCCGTCACAGTCGAATGACCCACCTTGAACCCGGACTGGTGGGGGTCCAAGATGTTGTTCTGGTGGAGCTATAAGGACAGTTGATTAAGACAGCACGTTCAAGAGTTTTGGATAGGAAGGGTAGAAGGGAAACCGGTTTGTAGTTTTTGACCTCAGATGGGTCAAGTGTTGGTTTCTCAGATAGAGAGGAGGAAAAAGTGGAAAGGAGAGATTGGAAGTTAAGAAGGTCCTCCAGGAGTTTGCCTTTTGTCCATTTGCGCTCAGCCCCTCTCAGGCGCTGTCTCTCAGTATGCACTCAGTATGAGTCTGACAACCAAGGGGCGTGAAGTTGGGTGTGCAGGCCTGGAGGTGAGGGGACAGAGATTGTCCAAAAAGGAGGAAAGAGTAGAGAGTAGAGAGAAGGAGATCAGTGGCAGTATCAGGGGATAGGAGAGAGAAGGATTCAGGGGTAGGGAGGGCAGAGAGAAGAGGAAAGATCAGTGGGGGAGAGGGAGCAGAGATTGCAACGGGAAGAAACCATGTGGATAGGGGGAGGATGTAAGGGGGAGAGGAGAGAATAGGACATGAAGTAATGGTCAGAGAGCTGGAGAGCTTCTCTCTTTCTTCACACATTAAACATCCACACACTCACCTTTCTCTGTCCTGCACATACACACACTCACTCATTGTACCAATTCTTCATAGCTTTGTTGTGACTTTTCCCCCAGTTGCAGACTGGGTCTCATTAGCACTGTTTGTTTGAATGAGGTGGATATGGCTGTGGCCTCCCAGCAGCAGATGGTCGGCCGCAAGGCTGCCTGTTCATCAGCCTGCCTGCCTTATTCTTCTCTCTCTGACGCTATGGATGTTACCACAGCCTCTCTGTCACCGTCACCTTGTGCAACAGATTCCCAACTGAGCTGTGGCAAACTCTGGGAACTTGACCATTCACTCCTTAATCCCGTAGAAGTAAAATGTAAAACGGAATATCTTTAAATGAAACATCCAAAATGTTAACTCTGTTGAATGAATGACAAGTTGAATGTTAATTCACCTTGTCATCTCCTCTCCCCATGTCAGTGGTAACTCTCATTCAATTCATACAACCACCAAACACATAGCGAATTAGCTACCGCAGTTCCATCATCAGCCTTCAAACAAACTATCAAAACTCAATTTCCAGCATATACTGTAGTGGAGTAATTAGCAGTATGATTATGATTGGTAGTGCATGCACTTTCAGAATCATAAGTCAAATTAACTATACCACATCAATAGGGGCACCACTGCATAGATATGGTGTGCAGACCATAAGTAAGTGCTTTGAGACAGGACCGAGTCTCCTGAAGGTGAGATGCTGGAAGGCAGGTCGGCAGCAGTCAGCGAGGTGAGGCGAGGGAGATTAGGTTGATGTCTCTTCAGCATGCGATTTTGCTGATCAGGTACAGCACAATGGCAGCTGGATGTCGGTGGATGACGGCACAGGGTCTGGTTAGCTTAGCAGGAGTGGTCGCTAACCGACAGGGCTTCACCTCAGTTAACACCTTTGTTAGCGGAGTGACAAGTCTTTCTCCCTACACAAGAAGGTTCAATTCGTGTTGTTTGTCTTGGAGAGAGGTTGTTCATTAACAGATTCTAGGAAAGGCACCTTTTTCTTCTTGAATCTACTTTGAACTTAACTGGAAGGAGTTGAGGGGAGATGCATAGGGGGCACGTTACAACCATTTGGACATTGCAATACATTTAGGCGGGGATGTGATTCCAGTATTGAACCTTATTCCTGAATGTATTAAAGACTGTAATAACACATTCCTCGTAACCCCAAATTTGAATTTTAGACACCAAACATGGCATTGTTGTGCGTCTCAGGACTGAAGATAACTACATATGCATAAAAAGGCATTCCCATTTTCCATCAAGTCCTTTGCAGAATGTGCCAGTAAAGTCAGTTATTTGGTGAGTTTTGGGACTTTTGCACAGAGCGGGTAATATTCCTTTGCTTCTGTGTTCACACCAGGTGACAGAGTGAAATGGGGATCTGGATCCCTGGGGCAGATAGGGCTGTGACCGGACACTGCGATTATTTCGATCCTTTTGGTCACAGTTCCCCCAGTCCTCTCTCCTCAGGCCCCTCTTCCCCTCCTGGTCGGACAATCTATTGTATTTTCTTTCAGAAGTCAATTGCCAGGTCATAGTTCACAAAATATAATTATATGAAAACTATATGAAGACTATAAATACTGTAATATATATTACAAATATTAAAATACATCAATCTTAGTTATTAGAATAATTATTGATGTGAAAAAACAAATACTCATGTATTCATATTATTTATGTATAATGGACTATAGTGGACTGCTATATATATATATTATATAAATAATATTAAATTATTATTATATTTATTTTTATTAAATTATTTAAAAAATATTTATTTATTAAATTATTATTATTAAAAACTACAGGGGATAAGTATGAGCTCTGAAGCTCCACAAACTTCCATTACATTGATAATTGTCACTCCAGTTATGTAAAACCTATCAGATTAAAAAATTACAAATTCCAGTATAGGTGCAGGCGGTGATTGTAGGGGTCCAAGCACACCTTGAAAAAGAGAAAACATTCACAACACAGTAGGTAGGCTAATGGTTCCAAACAATTTTATTCTACCATTACATAACATCCATCTTCGTTTCTACATGTTTCCTAAAGCTTGCACACACGGGAATGTCAAGAGTGTTTCTGACTTCAGACATCAACAAATCACAGTCATCTTGATGTTCAAACTCAAACAAAAAATTCTCCATCAATTCCTGACATTGTTCATCATGTGCTTCAAGCAGTTTTTCTTCAACTTCCTTTTGATGTCTTGATTCCAACATGAGATAGGGAGGTTCATCTACTTTCCCTTTCAGCTGGTGGAGGTTGTTTGTCACCCCACTCAGCTCCCAGGAGTGTGCTCTTGCCATGGTCTACGAGACAAAAACAGTTTAAAATCCTCTTGCAGTGATCCATAGAAACCAACATGTTTTTTTTTCTTCATTACAATATTTTCATGCAACCCTTTGGCTATGGAAAAACACAAGGTCAACTGTAACCTGATTTGTGTTACCATTGGCACAGTTTTCATAGAAGATGCTAGAGAGAGAGTAATACAGTACTGGTGAAGAGAAACATACCAATTTTGTTGCACACATTTGGACCATCTTTCTTCATTCTCTTTACTTCAAGGTGCATTGTGTCAGGCTGTTGCCTCCCTTGATTAACATGAATAGTCATCTTAGAATTGCCTTAACCCAAGAAAAAATATAAATAATCCACCATGTAAAATTCCTAAATGAACTTCATAAAACCAAAGACATAGGCATAGGTATACTACAGCTTATTACAATGCTTAACATTAGCTGAGGGTCACTACAAAAATGTATTTTTAGATTAACATAAGTCACAGGCTGTGCCGTGCCACTGAGAAATCATACATAATGCAAGTGGCACCCTATGACTCCATCAGGATCCTACTACTAACCCCATTTTAAACTGCAAGCTAATGTTAGCTAACTCGCTAACCTCTATGGGAAATTATAGTAAGCTAATAGGCTAGCAGACGGATCCGTAAATGCATTTTCAACAACAAAGCGTTTATTCTGAATACAAATATGAATACATTATCAGCATTATTGTAATATTTGATGACATAAAAGTTGTATTAGATTACGTTACTTACATGTGTAGTCGTTTGGGGCTTTGCTGCTTCACTTCGGTGTCCCCCACAAGCTTGAAGCACGGCCAAGAAAGCAGTGGCAACCGGCAGTGCAGTAGTGCCCTTGCCTTACGAAAGTCGGAACAAACTTTTAAATTAGGCCTTGTAGATCTAATGATTGGCAACTGGATTGCTTATTTCTCGCCTCAAATTTGTTCAGAAACAGATTTTGATGGACTGCTAAGGTGAAATAAGTGAAAGTTTACGTACTTCATACAACGGAACCCTACTACTCATACTCAAACCCCATTGGTTCACAGAACTGGGGCCTCAGGAGGTAGGTCATGCTCAAACCCCATTGGCTCATAAAACGGGGGCCTCAGGAGGGAGGTTATGCTCAACCACCATTGGCTCACAGAACTATATGGGCCTCAGGAGGGAGTTGGACCCTTCTCGTTCAACTCAACCACCATTGGCTCACAGAACTATATGGGCCTCAGGAGGGAGTTGGACCCTTCTTGTTCCTTTTGATTCATGTGCAGAGTGGCGATCCTGTAAGGAGCTGTTTTGCTTTAATTAAAATGCAGATTGGTTTCTTTGCGACCTCTGTTTAGTGAAGTACAAGACACGTTTTGGAACTATTGGTGTGTTGAGGGTCACACCCAGGTCAAGCGTGCGTTTTGCTACAGTGCTTTGTTTCAGAACAAAAAGTCCCCACCCACTGAAAACAATCCCCCTCCCTCCCACTACCCCCCACCTTATTATTCTTTAGTGTCAGAAAATATTGGTCATATTTCATGCTTTCTTTGAAAACAAAACAAAGAAATGCACTTGCAAATAGTCTAATGTACCAATTAATGATCATCCAACATGTCATTCAACCACATGTATCAACACATATGATATTTCTAGGAGGTCATGATGGACCGTTATTTTACAGACAAGATTTTAGAAAGTCCAAAGCCACTTTTGAACTGTACAGTCTGGGAAAACACCATGCCAAGCCTATGTAATTTTTTTTATTTGACAAATGCATATCCACTGCTATTTAACACATAATATCAACAACAAAAAAATCTGCTTCTAGTTAGAATCAAAACAACTTGTGATATTGAGGAAATTTGATACTTATACTTAGGATTAGGGCTGCACGTTTATCACAAAAATTATAATTGCCGATTAATTCCCTTGATATTGTAATTGCGATAGTAATTTTGCATAATAGAATTGCAATTAAATACATATTTTATGTTGCCAACTGCATGTACTGTATTCTGTATAAACAACCAAAACAAATCAAGCTGATAACTGATGTGTAGTGATACAAACTTGCTGCTCCTCCTGCAGCCCCAGGTGGACAGTGTGTCCCTCAGTCCTTGAGCAATATCCTCGGTATGATCTGGGGGAAAGTATTCTGTTTGCAGGCATCTGCTTTTCAGCGTAGATGGTTATATAGTTCTACTTGGAATAAAGTGAAGGCTGTGCAACTTAGGAAAAATGATTGGGGGAGGGGATCTCTTATCCAGGGTGTTGATCATCCTTTTAAAACCTTTGTTGCGCACAGTGTTTATCGGAGCCATGTCTTTTGCTAAATAAAACGTGATGGCTTCCGTTATCTGTTGGCCTTCGAGAGCTTGCTGGATACGGGGATGGCATGAACCAGTAATGGTTGTCTAACGTCACTGGGATTTAGGCCTGGTTACACTGCTGTTAAGAGCAGTGGTTTAGAGCAGTTTGAGTATTAAATAGAATGCAGTAATTGCGACTTTTCATGATTACCATATCGGCGTAAGGACAATTTCGATTAATATATGATTAATTGTGCATCCCTACTTAGGAGGGTATTAAATAATAAACATGCAGGCCTCCCCAGGTCCTCTCTCCTCGCTAGTAACCCGTATTATTAGTTCACTCTCTTATAAAACTATCGTCATCACTCACTTCTTTTTCACTGTCTGTTTTCAGATCAGGAGATGCAAATCCTGAGGGTTTCCACATTTTTCATCAGATTGTAACAGATTGTCTCCCTGTCTGTCACTCTCTCTCTCACTCTTTATCTCTCTGCCTCTCTCCATCCACAACTGTCCATGCTGTTCTCTTTCTCCATTTCTGTCTGTCTTCCCCTTGCCCCATCTCTTCCAATCATTCAGTGGTGTTGGGGTGTAGAAAATATTGTTGCTGTGCATTTAGTAGAGTTGTAGACCACTGTCATTTCACATATTAACCATGATATATGTATATATGATTATATATATTAATCGTAGATATTGACTAGTTGACTGTGATATGGCTCATGCATCATATTGAACACCAACAAAACTCTTCAAATGCATTTGAAGACATGAATAGTCGATGATTCAGTTGTGGTCTAAATTAATATTTGAATATTCTGTGCGTGCCAAAATAGAAGAAATTGTCACATTGCAAATATTGTCATGCTAGCTCCATATTACTGGCTGGTAGAAATAGCCGGATGGAGCCATACAACCTTCCACTGAACCAGATTAGCCTTTACTTTCTTTGATAAAGACAACTGCTTGTGAAAGCAGCTAGTGGTGGATGGGGTCAAACAATGCCAGAGAGAGGCACAGGATTTTTTAATTGACACCAGACTCCCTCTCTCTAGTTTCTAGACTATGCCTTGGCTCTTTGAACTCTACGTACGTAGTCGCAGCCAAATTACAAAACTCAATGTTGATCCCCATGAATGTGTATTTGAATATTCCGTTTTTATGACCCATACATACTTGTGGTATATATGTTGGTACTAATTGCAGCGTGTCTGTGTGCAGGCGTCTGCAGTGTGTCTGAGGGCTCCAGTCTCTGAGTCTTTGTCGAGGCTGCAGAGGGACCAGCTCCAGAAGTTTGCCCAGTACCTCATCAGCGAGCTGCCTCAGCAGGTAAGACCTTAATACAAGAGGATTCATTCCTTCCTTTCCTTCAACTCACCATGATGTTTGTACAGTCATGGTTTTTCAGCTAAGCGGGTAGAGTATGGCCACCCATACTGGAAATTTAGACGTTTGTGGTGCTCTAAGGTGTTTTGGCTAAAAGCATCCACCAAAATTCATATTCCATGTGACCTGACGAGTGATCCTAGATCAAGACTGCTTTTCTGCCCAGATTTTATGCATGTTGAACCAAGCAGGGTAGATGGTATTCTTTAAAGGAAAACTCCCCACTCAGATAATCTTGGAACATTTTCAAGTAAGCTGAACTAAAAGTGTAAGCTGTTGAAACAAAGAGAGACAACAGTTTGAAGGGAAAACTGAAAGAGTGTATTTGTTCAGGCATGTTGTCAAACTTGGTACTCAAAATGCTGGACTGTCAGTCTTAATATGTAAACAACTGAAATGAAAATGCATTTCGTTAGGATGCACACTATACACTATTGTTAGACTTGAGATTTTTTTTAACAATATCGTGTAACAGTTTAAAGGGAAAACATTGATTTTTTACATACACAAGACAATAACTTTTTGGGGGTTTTGTCTTTGTATTCAAATCCTAGAATGAACTGAAATTGCTGCCAATCAAATTATTACAGAAAAACAACATATTGTTACCCGCAATATATCTTAATCTTGACATGAACTTCCTCAACTTTCATCACACTGATGAAAGATGGCGAGCATACTGCTAATGTTTTTAATACCTCCGTTGTTGACTACGTAGATAAACAAACTCAATAGTCAATTGGGCTACAGGACCAAAGGGAAAAAAAACATCACTTTTCCAATACTAAAAAAAGAGTTCCATTGCAGATAGAAGGGTAAAGGTCTCAGCATGACCCAACATGTCATGTCCCATTCACATCGTGAAGACATTCACTCACTGCTTCAGAAGATTTTTGAGTGATTGTATTTTTGGTTTTAGGGATTTATGTCCAAGTGAGAGAAGTACTCTTTGAATAAAGTCAAAAGTGCTCTTCAGTTGTTGAGGGTACTCCAAATTCAGGGCGTAAATAAGTCCAAAGAGTAGGCACATGGCATGCGGAAGATCTTCAAGGTCATCCCGCACTATTGTTCCTTCCAAAATGATTGCAGTAGCTGAAGCCTCTAGGTGCAGTGACTGAGGAGAAGCCATACTGTCTTCAGCAATCACTGTCAGGATCCCGATGGAGGTGTGGGCCATGTCCGGAGGGTCATCGCAGTCCTAACAACAATAGCAGCATTATAACCACAATTACATATCAAATGTCACCTTGCATTTCTATGGTAGAAAACACAAGACACAGCCACTAAAAGGAAGCTATATTCTGATATTATTAGATATACAATTAAAAGAAGATGCTGCAGAGTGAGTAAATACTGTACATGCATAAATAATTAACAGATTGATTAATTTATCATTTGATTCATTGAATTATTGCAAAATAAATAGATTTTCAAAAGGGCAAATGACATTTGAGTGGAACAATGAAGGCAAAATTGGCATACAACAGAATGTAGAAGAGCCTGAGAACAACTGGTTGATGCAGTGGCATCACAACATAGAGTGAAATTGAAATTTCAGGACCCTTTGGTGGTATCTGCTGTCTTTCCAAAGGGTCCAGAGTCGCCCCATGCAAAACTCAAATACCTTCAATAATGAAAAAAGTACACCCAAACAGGTATCTGTACACCTTCACTTGTCTGCTTCAAAGTAGAGGGGTTCTACTAACATCTCCTATGACCAAATAAAGTGTAAAACGTGGTTAAACAACCATTTTCTGAACTTTCCCTTGTAACAACATCAACATTTCTGCTGCTTCTGGGCAATGTGCTCACTACTACTACAGGAGGCTGATGAGTAAACTGCCAGTGTAGTACAGGTACATGACCTCCTACAGCTCGCAGCTGTCACACCTGTACCACATTGGCAGTCTACTCATCATCCTCCTGTGGCAGTATAGTGAGCACATTGTCCAAGAGCATCAGCGACAAAGAAGTGTTGATGTTACAAGGGAAAGTTCAGAACATGGTTGTGTTTAACTATGTGTTCCACTTTATTTGGTCATAGGAGATGTTAGTAGAACTCCTCTACTTTCAAGCAGACAAGTGAAGGTGTACAGATACCTGTTTGGGTAAGTGAAATTCATAATTTTTTGTTGTTCTTGAAGACATTTGGGTTTCGCATGGGGCGACTCTAGGGAGCTGCGACTGGACCCTTTGGAAAGACAGCAGATACCACTAAAAGGGTCCTGATCAGGATAGGTGATCAGTACATCAAATAAGAAAGTACAGCAGCACTGATTCAAGCTGAGTGGAAGAGAAGTAACTAATACTAAAAGATATCAAAGTAACATAAGGAACAGCATTAAATAGATTGGGCATCCTGTGGTGTAGAATTAAATAATCAGGAGTAAAGACTACTTACAAAGCATGTCTTGAAAAAGTCTGTGTTCTCATCTCCAAGGATGACAGGAAGGCCATGGAGGACTGCTGTTCGCTTCCCAGTAACATCTGTAGTAAATCATTTCAAACACACATCACTCCTAAGTGATCAAGGACAATCAATTAACAGCTCTGCATACACAATGTGGTTGCACTATTTAGTTCCCCGAATAATAAAATTGTGTCTGAGAAACTTACCCCTGGTGTGACTTGTTGCAGATACTCCGTTTTTGGCCGACATGTCCCCCCTTGGACTTGAAAATCTCAAAGAAGCAAGGAGTGTATTTGTCAAGTTCTCTGAAGAATTCTATTTTCAGGTTTTGGCTTGATAAGCGACAGAACTCTGCCAGAATCTACAGGAAAAGTAGGACAAATTAAGATTTAAGATATAGTCATGTTGGACCTACATTAAAGAATAACAAAACACTTGGTCACACTGGGCAGAAAGGTCTGTGTACTTTGAGGCCAACGGATTTTCGTTTTGAAGTGAAAAAAACAAAAATGGAAAACAACCCGTTTTCCTTCTTTTTTTTGACTTTCGGGTATGTGGCAAGTGGCATACTTATGATAACTTCCGGGTCACAACAAAAAAAAAATCAACAGAAAAAATCAGATAATGGGTCGTTGTTTCGATTTCCGTTTTTTGTTTTGATAATAAAAACGGTTGTTTTCCGTTTTTTCAAAACGAAAATCGGCCGCAAAATACACATACCCAGAAAACTAGTGTTGCACTGGCCTCCAGATTGAACATAGGTTACTGCAATTGCTGCAATCAAATTAGCTCTAATGAGTGCCAGGTGAGGTAAGGTGTTTTACAAAGAATGGTAGATAACTTCACCGGGCACTAGTTTGAACCAATCAGATACAGCAGTGGTAGGAATCTGTATTCAATCTTTGGAGGCCAGAGCAACACTCGTTTTCTGCACAGTGTGATTTGATGTTTTGTTAGTTTGATTAGACACTTTGGGACTGGGATTTACAATGATCAATTCATAAAATCTTAAAAGATTACCTAATATCCCCAAATCTTAGGACTACTTTTCACTAGTATGACACCGAACTGAATGATACATGATAAATAATGAAATTACATCAGAACTAAAAAATGTAATACATAAAAGATGTGAAGAATTTTAAATTACCTGAGCCTCTGTAAAGAGTGCTGGCCACCTTTCTATTGTGTCTTTCACTGGAGGCTCCAAGTTCACCAACTCCTTTCTTCTCAAGGCAAAAGTAGAGTCCATGTTCTTGGATATCAGAGCAGTATTTGGACGACGTTTCTTCATCTCCTCTACAAGTTCCTTTCTGGTCTCATCTTCACCATCAGGAAAATTGGGTAGAAAATTGGTTTCAAACCGTTTGGGTCTTTTGACACTTCTCAGAGGTGCTTGGCCTTTTCTTTCCCCCCCCCGTTTACAGCTGTAAATAGTTGAGCCCTCTTTTCGGGAAGAAAACAAGCAATACTTACACTTCCAATGCATTGCTAGGTTTCTGTCCCAAAGATCAAAACCTACAAAAGAAACAACAAAAGCAATCAGTTAAACTGTAATTAACTCATAGTCAAGATGCATGTGTAAAACTAGCGAGCCATCTGTTTGATGGAAGGGTTCAAGATTTTTACTCGTTTCACCGATCAGGTCGCTTCTCCCACAGTCCCACTTTACTGCACAGTCGACGGTTGTAACATTAGGAGCCATGGACACCAAAAAAACTCAGTTTTTGTTTAATTAAGAGCTGAGAACTGAATTACATGCTTACCTAATTGAACCATTAATAAGCACGCTGCGTTTGCTGAAACTCAAGTTATCCTTAAATTTACACTTATTCTAACAACGTTTTACAAGGCGTACGTGAAGGGCTAGTTAGCTTTAGCTTTCACAG
>CABFOQ010053941.1:0-10256 GCA_900660455.1 Gephyroberyx darwinii
TATTGAAGCCACTGTCAGCATCTTGGTTGGCAGAAAGCAGGGAGAGCTAGAGAGGGGAAGTGGGACAGAGAGAAGTGCTTGGGGAGAGACAAGAAAGAGAGCGAGAGAGAGAGAGGGGAGAGAGAGAGGTTGTGCAAAAGGGGATAGGAAAGCATGATGCATAAAAGGATGAGACCTTGTGGTTTCTGGCCACAGTGAAGGTTTCAGACTTGTCACCAATCTCTGCTGATGACTGTGTGTGTGTTGTTGTGTTTCAGCGCATTTTAGTCATGCATGCATATGTGTGTGTGTGTGCGCGTGTGCATGCATTTGTGCGTCTGTGAGTTTTTGAGCATGTGCGTACGTTTGCATCTGCGTTTGTGCTGTTGTTGTTGTTACTCCTGCTGCAGGAGACGAGTCTTTATTTCCAGGAGACTTGCCGGGAACCATGACGAGTGATGGGTCCCAGAGCAATAATATTCAGGGATAGTATTTTACAACGTCGGCTCTCAGTTGATATTGAAGCCCTTGGAACATTGCTCTGCTCATTTTCATACATATTGCCTCTTCTGTCTTCTTTGGATGCACCTCTACCAAGTTCCATCACAGACTGAAAGTGTTTTCTTTAAGACGTATCTTACCATAGTCAACACTGCTGAAATGCCCCTTTGAAGCGATTTTTCGCAGCGGTAGAATGTTTTCATTTTTTAGCACGCACACCTCCAGAGAAACTCAGGAGCAGTCAACCTACAACATTAGCTGTCTTGGGAATTTGTTGAAACCACCAGCATTCAGGCTTTTTTTCTTCCCTGTGCTCAATATAGATTCTTGCAAAAAAAAACACTAGCAAAAAACATGACTTCTTGAAAAGAATGACCCTGAAGAAAGGATAAAATAATATTCCTTTGGGTCTACTATTACTTTGTATATGTTAGAGGGGTGATTTATTATTACTGTATGTCTTCAAAATAAAAGCAAGTGAGTGGCGCTAATACTGTTGGCTGTCTGTTCACAACCCCCTGGAGAGATATCTATGTGCTATAAGTGCAAATGGAAACAATTTTCACCTACTCACAAAAATAATTGCTGGCATGAGAGAAAATCCTATTACTATCAATGTAATAAGTCATCTTAACACCTTTGCCCACAAAATAGTCTTGCTCTTGAGAACAGAAACATTTGGCTTTTTGGAGTATTAACTCATGAATTTCAGGTCATGAAATGTTTTTTTCTAAATGTAGTGTTTTGGAAATTAAAGTGAAATGTCCCTTTAAAGATCACACTGTAGAGATTAAGAGCGGAAAGGTCACCATCCCCATCTCTTGGTGTAATCCACATTTTGTAAAGCCTCAAAGGTAAGGATCGAACAAGTGACCGTGGAAGGATACTCGTGTAAAGGATTAGCGGGTGTCATCAGATAACTAACCCCGTGAAACTACTACTGAACCACAAGAGGAGACGCCTCTCAGGCCAGTCACTCAACACCCCAGGCAAGACACTCAGTCTGGAGCTACAGATAACAGAAATGCCTCCACTGTGTACAAAGAGGGTGAGCGGGACTTAACTTTCCCTGTATGAATTTGACCACTAAAGGTGACCAGGAAGAGAAATCTGTATCCATGGATACTCCTCGTTTCGTGTATCTGCTGGCATACAGCCCGGTATTTCTCACAGCTAGCAATAAGGATTTTTTTTAAGGAGATTGGCCAAGTGTAGGGCAGTCTGTTCACCTTTAGTGTTTTTATTCTTTGGTGTCGGGGGAGTAAGGGAGATAGGAAAGAAAGGTCTGGTGGAGACTGATCCCAGGGAGCACATGTGAAGCTAAACGAATAAACCAGACGCAGGTAGATCACAGGTAGAATTGCTTCAGTGGTTCATATTAACTTTTAAGCACGTACTATGTTGAGTGATAGTAGGTGACTAACATCTCAAAAGTGAATAAATGCTCTAAAGCTAAATGGTAAGTAATCTTAAATGATATGTGGCCAGTTTTGTGTTGGAGATTGGTCAAATTTACACAAAATATGATATGAAGATAATGCACTGTTTCACCAGGGACTACTTTCTCTGTTTACATAGGAAGTGAAGGTGGTGGATGAGAGACTGTGAACAACTAAAAAAAAACAATCACTGCGCAAAAAAATCACCTATATTGATTTAATTATATTTCTTTTTTTCTTTTTTATTTATGAACCCACTAAAAACCACTAACAACTCTTTATTACAAAAAAACTGGTGACCTTTGGAAACTACTCTGACGGTACTAATCAAGGTATGGTTGATCAGTAGAGTGCTGACATTTTGGTTTCTTGATCAATAATTGTTTTCTATATATGGCTTTAGCTTTATTGTAGGCCTCAGACACTGATCGAAACACCATCTTAGGGCTCATAGTTTCCATCCTCCCTGGCTGATAGAAAACATCCATTTCAGTCATTTCCAAAGATTGAAAAAGATTAGTGACTTGGGACAATTTTGAAAACTGAGCACAGGAACTGCACCAAAGATTCCTACAAAGAGGGTATAAACCTAAGACACAGAACAAAGCCTACAATAAAGCTAAAGCCATAAATACAGAACAATTATTGATCAAATAATACCCAATTGTTACCCAGGGCAGTATCAGTATCAGTAAAGAGATCCATAAAAATATTTGATGAAAATGAGATATTCTAAGAGTGACAGCACTCTAAGAGAAACCTGCATCAGCTTCAGAAGAGTACCTACAATCAAATGCAAGGTAGTCACTACAGCAGGTAACTCTAACAAGTACATTTACTGCCATCATATATAACACAAGTTTCCCCATCAGAAAGTTAATCATGTGATTTACCACCCTTCATATATACAAGCCCTGTGATGGACAGTAGGTTCCAGGGGATAGCTTCCAGCCTAATGTCTAAGCCATAATGGAATAAAGGCTTTTTAACTCTACACCCCACCTGAGTGCCTCTTTTTGGTTAGTCTTCTTACTTTGGATAATGCAGGTTGCCTATCACTCAACATGTGCTAAAAGAGTTAACATGGAGCACTGAAGCAAATGAGATGATTTTGGTGTCTATATTCTCATAACTGGTTAGTTGACAAACAGGCCGATCTCCCAAAAACTTGGTGTATTCCTTTAACGACTCAACTATCTCTAAGCCCCTACTGGCTTTAGTTAGAGTGGCCTGGACTGAGCCAGAAGTCAAACCTTTGCAGTAGCTAGTATGGACATCAAATGGACATGCATTAGTGGACACCAGCAGTCTGACCCACCATGACACTGCAGTGATCAGTGTCATGGTGAACCGTAGTTTCACTGGGAAGCAACATGAGGTGGGCGGAAGTCCTTGTCCAGCAAAACACTACCTTGCACTCTACTCTTGACACGTTGGCATTTTCCAGTGTGTTTTAGAAATAGTGATTTGTACAGCTAAAACTGAGGAACAGCTATCCCTCTGCTGGGATGGAGCGCACTAGTAGTAGGCAGAAACAGGAAAGAGAAAAAGGTGAGGTAGACAAAATCAGACCACCAGCAAACAGAGAAATATAAGGAAATGTACAAGACCAACTCCTAGTGGTTTACTGGAGGTTACTACAGCACCAAAAAGGTCTAGTCAGGGCTTATTATGTATTTATGTCACTCAATTTTCACCCAAACAAACAAATGATTGTTCCCAACAGAGGTGAGTTTCTACAGTTTCAAATAAATAAATGAATAATCCTTTGGATCAGGTTGCTGTTAACAACAACAACATGTCCTGGAAACCTCAACTCAGACATGCAGGGCGGCTGAATGCTCTATTTTAAATGTATTTTTACATATATAAAATAATGAAGCACAGAAAAAGGGGAAAAAAACAAACTGCGCAGTTGAGCTAAAAAGAGACCTCTAAAAACATTCCTGCTTCCTGTGCTGTCTAAAATATCTATTTCTTCAATTCACATCACTTTAAATTGACACACAGACAAAAGCCTTGGAGTCACAGACAATGTGGGTAGACACAGAAGAAAGCTGATAGATCTAGAAGAAACCTTGACAAGTTGTGGACGGTGTCACGCAACTTGACCTTTTGACCTGTAAAACACTGTGTAAAAGAGTGAGAGGGAACAGATAGAGAGAGAGAGAGAGAGAGAGAGAGAGAGAGAGAGAGAGAGAGAGACAGAAGGATAAAGAAAAAGTTTGAAAAAGACAGAAAGAGAGAGGGAGATGGGACAGCTACTCTAAAAGCAGATGAAAATAGAGAAAATGTACTTACAGAGTGCAGGCAGCAATATTCAGACTCAACTACATAAATGGTTCAAAGTGACAGTAATCAACCCACCATAAAATTCTACAGGCCAGTCTGGTTCTGGTTAGCACAACCTTCCTGACAGTCACTTGCCAAGTGACTACATCCTCCCTAGAGCTTAGGGTGAAATAGAAAAGGAAATAGATGTGTTTACTTGTGTTTCCCCATTTAAGTTTCCAGATGTATCTGCAAGTTTGAAAGGGAGGGGGGATTAATACTCAATAAGTTTTGAAGTTTTGAATTATTTTCATATGGCATTTCTGCTTTATTAGATAGTGTACAATGGAGAGAGACAGTAACACGCCACCAAGGTCATGAAACGGAAACCCAGAAAAATTAAGAGCGTGTGCCCGCCCAGCCCTTTGAACCACTGGATCGACCATCCATCAGTTTTGGACTACAGGGAGCTATTTGTTAGTTGGCAGCCATCAGGGCTGAAAAATGTCTTACAGTTCCCCCACAATCAAACCCGCAGTGCTCTGACCAGAACAAGAGCAGCAGGACAGGCTTTTCTGGCTGTGCTGTCGCCACAGGGCTGTCAGGCTGTTTGGTAATCAGTGAACTGTTGCAGACATTAGGATGCTTCGTCAACTGGCCTGTGAACAGGGAGAGGATGATTTATAATACATGAAAAAATCCCAGAAAGACTGTGTTACTATTTCCCCCCAGAACAGGAAACACAATGAGGACTGTCAGCAAAACAGCAAACGTGAAGGTAGGGAGAATACTGGGAAATGAAAAATGAGGAAATGACAATAATGTTTCAATTTTAAATACGTATCTTTCCTAAGCTAATGAGTCATTAAAAACAAAACATTAGAAACTATGTTCTGGTTTCACAGACACAGCTGTGAAGACACAGCACGTCCTTAATCGAGAAAAGTTACTGGAACATTTAAGTGGCTTTCATGAACATGGCTCAAATTGTACTTCCTGAAACGGTCTGAGAACTGTACTTTGTGTTGCTTCAGTGGAACTGGAGAGATTACTGGGAAGATTAAAAAAACAAAACAATATGAGAACTAGGAAGACAACAGAAAACATTTGCCAATTTTACTGCACAGATTTTGATTTGATTTTTCATATTGTTTTCGGTCCCATTCCTGACATTTTTGTGTTTTTTTTCCAAAACTGTAATCATATTTTTATTGTACAGCAAAAGCACTTTAGAATGTGTTATGCTCAAACTGACTTTATATTGACAGGTTTGCTTGTCAATTGTCAAGTATTTAAAGATAGAAAATACAGCTTCACAATGCTAAAAACAAGTGCTATTGTGGTAATGAAAAAGAAGGCCAGTTCCTCACTACTGAATGATGAATTTTTTTTTTTTACCAGCCATTGACTCCTAATAAAGTTGTTATTTACAGATGAACATCAAGTAAAAACATCAATTATTTCAGTTGTGAAATCCCTGCCTTTCGTTAAGACAGATTCATAGCGTCTGTAAGACAGGATATTAAAGGTAGGCTTAATTGAGACATCTACTAACTACGGAAGACGTGAAATCTACAAGCTACCTCACTTTTCGTTACTTTTAGCCACAAGCCCACCAGTGAAACAGACACTTGTAGGTCGGGCAAAAGCATCACAGCACAGCCAATTAGAGAACACTGCTACTGCTTAATGAGTATTTTATATTGGTCTCCATCAGTGACCCCAGCAGTCGCTTCCCCTCCATTTATAAATGATTTTTTAGAGATAAACAAAACCAGTGGATGACAATTACAGCTTAGATCAATTTGATTTCCAATTATGTCCGTACTATTTCTGATTGAAAGGAAAACAAAATATTAAACAGGCACTACCGGAGGCATCTTCAACTAAAGACTACACCAGTGTGATGACGGTTAACCGGGCAGAACACGGACAAAGACAGAGACGCAGACATACACACTAGAGGACAGAACAGTACTACTGCAGTGACCAAGTAATGCAACTAACAACTTCTGATTGTCAGGACTCTCTTCTTTCTTTCTGTTTTGGTCCAGTGGCAGCCCACCAAGATGCCGCCAGGCACTCCAGCCGGCTGGTCAGCTATTGTGCAGGAGTAATGGCTGCGAGGCTCCTATTAGGTGTAGGATATACTAAGGGCTTCTTTCTGTAGACCTCCTAGCTAACCGTTCAACCGTTCTAAATCGTGGCCTCTGATACCGTAGCGGTATCGAGAAATATAGTAACAGACTGAGGCAGAGGCAGACAGACAGCGAGAGAGAGAGGCAGATGGACACACACACACACACACTGACTGTGACCACACTGCTGTGACTGTGAGTGAGAGCGTGACTGTGACAGTTCTGCTGTGGGGTTATCAGTGGCCAACAGAGCATGCCCAGACATGCACACATACACCACAGGCCCACAAACACAGACAGACATGCATGCACATGCACACCCATACGGTCCTGCAGGCTCTCCAGTCACTGCGATGTACAGTCAGAGTTTGACAGGAGAAGCCTTCGCCTTTTCCTTGCCTGCCATCATCCCTCCTCAGCATTCTTTATTCACCATCTTGTACCTCTTTCCTCCCTCCCCGCCTCCTTCTTCCCTTCACCACACATTTCCTCTTCCTCTTATCTCATAGCGCTCTCCCTTCCCCACTCCACCTCCACCTCTCCTTCCCCCCTGATCCATATTATCCTCTTAAGTAAAATACCCCAATCGTTCTTCCCCCATCAACTATACTGCTGAGGTCATACAGACGAGCCGTGAACACACGGGTGTGTGCCGAGGGTGCTTGCACCAGTGCTAGCAAGGCAAATGAGGGTGTCATCATCTGAGAGATCATACTGAGCCTGAGTGTCTGTCTGGCTCCCTCGCTTAGATTTTTTCTCTCTCCATTTCCTTCTCTCTCTCTCTCTCTTTCTCTCTCTCTCTCTCTTTCTCTCTCTCTCTCTTTCTCTCTCTGCAAAAACACTTCCACACTCCCTTCCCCTCTCCACTGGGAGACAAACATTAAAGAGCTTTCCCATAATGAGGGAAACTACAGAGAAAAGACATAAACTACACGTACACGCACACACACATACACACACACACACAAACACACAAACACACAAATGCATGCACACACACACACACATACACACACAGAAACGTGTACACATGTCCCATAGTTACGTAAAGGTTACGTAAAGCCATGAATATGAAACGGAGTGGCTGTGTGCAGTTATGTATGGATTTGTGCATGTGTGTGTGGGTGTGTGTGTGTAAGCGTGTGCATGCATTCATGTGTGTGTGTGTGTATCTGACCATCATTAAAACGCTTCATATTTTATGAAGGAGCTGGATGGAGGAGAGGAGATCCTAACGCTGTTAACTAGGGACGGTGAGGTAAAGATGGGACCCGTCACACCCCTGAGCTCACCTGGCTAGCTCATCCTTGGCCAAAATGTAGACCTGCAGTCAGTGATGTAGTGGAAATAATAATACATATAGAAATAATAATAACAGTAATAATAACAATACATATAATAATAATAATAATAACAACAATAATAATGATAATGATAACAATAACAATAACAATAACAATAATAATAATAATAATAATAATAATAATAATAAACTTAATAAAAGGAATAAAAACAAGCAATACTAAATAATTAATAAATAAATAATAACTCTAAAAACACCGTTTTAGGTGTGTAGTTTACCTGCCTTTGTAAACTGAGACAATCTTTACATGAATCTATGATATGAATTCATGGTATACACTGTTGTAAAAGGTTTAAGAGTATCAGCCTGATTGAAGCTGCATGAAAATCAGGCCTTCAATAAAACCCATACTATTCAGAAGGTATTATAATATAATATTATTACATTGGAGAGTGAAATCGAGGGACAGTCCCCTTGTTCCCCTTCAGGAGCCGCAGCCAACATGTAAGAAATAATGCAAACAGACACTTTGGCAGCGCTTCTCTGGTTCCTTCAGCAGGTGTTGGTGTCATAGCTCCTGGTATTTCTTCTGCCTACTGACACAGACCAAGGGAATATAAAAGGGTTAAGGGGGTTCAGGTGCCACTTGCTGTCTCATCAGGCCAGTCATCGTCTCTCTCCCAACCAACACTCGAACCTGCCCCCACCTGCCACATCCACCTGCCACATCCACCTCAACTGGAGTTCATGCTGCCCTGCAACGCCAGAGAGCAGCGAGCATGAGTAGTGAAACTGATAAAAAGAAGACTTCAGCATTTATCCTAAAGTTTGGATACACAAGTAGATAGTCATTTAATAGCATTTATGGTAGAATTTGTGTTGCTATGAAATCAAAACCCTAGTCATGACCTTTGACCTTTAAAACACACCGTTACTGCTGTTGTAGGGCAGCATAGTTCGGCCACTTTTTTATCTACACATGCATCACTGCTTGCAGTCTACTGTTACTGAGCCCGATTTAGTTCAGTGCAGTCCAGCCTGACTAAGTTTATGAACAATCACCCACCGATGCTGGCTGTCCTACTTACCCAGAGCAATCACTAATTTGCTTTTGTTTTACTTCCCTTAGTCTAAGATCATATGAAGGGTTTCATGCCAAAATGCTCGGGATGTAACGATGCATTCAGCTCACGGTTTGGTTCGATTCGGTTCAGTTTGGTTCGATTCGATTTGGTTCGGTTTGCTTCGCTTTGGTTTCATGACTGAAAGAAATCAGTTTTTATTTCTGAGGGAAAACAAAAACAAAAGTGCACACCATAAACACGGCACTACAAATTTCTGTAAGTTAAATTTCAAACTTTTTTAGTGCGATGACCCAAATGTTCAGAGATTAGACTGCAGGTGATTTTTTTAGACTCCACGATGCAACAGTACATTTTCTTTTTTTTAATCAATATCACTCCAAAAGCACAAACCTCCACCAATGCGGAACAATTCTCCGACTTGCTGTTATGCCCAAAGCCGTCAGTTGTATCACTTACATATTAAGTTAAATTGATTTCCTGACCCTGAAAACATCAAGTCTCTATCTCTGTTAGTTTCACAGTTGGCTAAAATCGTCTGAAGGTGGAAATCCCAGATCCGAATCACCACAAAAATCGAATCAATTGTTCCTTGGTCCAAGGTCTATCTGTCTACCACATTTCATGGAAATACATTCATAAAGTTTTGACATATACTGCTGACTGACCCTAACAAACAAACAAACCTCCTAGGATGAGGTAAACAAAACAAAACAAAACAACAAAACTTTTATCTTTAGCTTGTATCTTTCAAAAATATAACTATTTTGTCAGCGAAGGTCTTATGATGATGACGTTATGATGCCTCATAATTTGATCGGTCGCCCATAATATGCTTTACTTTCAAGCAGATGTCGTTTTGGAATGAAACCCAAAGCAGGACTGTGACATCTTTTCTGGCACACTTTGACATCCTGAAGAGGTAATTCAGCCCGTCTGACAGTGAGGTGCAAAAAAAGCCTTGACTACCTAAGTGGTGACTATACAGTCCATCCATAGTGAATGTCAGAGGTCAACAATTTGTGGAGTAGTGCCATAACAGAGCATACTGGAAAATTAAAATGTCTCTTTAATTTCTCCTCCTTGGTCGGGGTAGACAAAAAAGCCTGCTGGCATGAGCATCATCTCTATCCATTGAACTTCCAGAGGGACTAAGATGATATTTAATGCTGAGATGCTTTTTGGAAACTGAGCCAAGGACTTTGGGGAAACCAGACGTTGCACTAAGTGGATTATCATGGTTAATTAAAGAAAATTAAAGTCCAGTCCAATGCAGACTAACCCAACTCAACCCTGTCAAGATCAAGATCAAGATCAAGTGTAAGCAGGTGCTCGGCTCCGGATCAGCTTATATATATTTATTTATTGATACCTGCGCTGTTGGAGCTGTAATAACTGTCATCACATCAAACAGCAGTGAGAGAGAGAGAGAGAGAGAGAGAGACAGAGAGAGAGAGAGAGTATGTAAGTGTGTGCATGAGAGAGAGAGAGAGAGTATGTAAGTGTGTGCATGAGAGAGAGAGAGAGAGCCAGAGGTAAAGAT
>CABFOQ010053947.1:0-20141 GCA_900660455.1 Gephyroberyx darwinii
GCCCTGCAGGTGCAGCTGATCCAGGGCCCTGCGGAGGAGGAGGAGGAAACCCAGGCCCAGCAACAATAGCAGACATAAGCTTCTATTTATATATCAATTCTTTCTTATCTGTTTAATATTCTATATAAATCACAAATCTACCGTGTAATGGGTGACAGTGCTTTGGGATTCTCCCTTTGACCAGGGTGTAAAGGTCACGTTATACGGTACTGGTGGCTTTGTGTGGTACTTCTCATTTCATATATATATATCATATATATATTAATTTGTTTCATCTTATCTTATAGATTGGAAGAAATATAACAGACAAATATTACTTTTGCCTCATTTCCTTATTAGCGTCCACTTGCAACAGGAGATGTTTCCAGTTTAGCATTGTCTTTGCTATGTGACATGGATTTCAAGTTCAAATTGAAGGCTGCATTGTAACTAATATACAATACAAAACTAGCACAATGGAAAGAGCATTGTTCTAGCCCGATGTTCCACAGGATTTAACGCTGCCTTGCTTTGACCTTCCATTTGTGTTACTTACTGGAAAGGTATTGGTCAAAAACAAGGGTGGAAGTAGCAAATGAACATCAAATTGTTACTGTGGTTGAGTTGTTTGTGTGTATTTGTATTTTAAAAGTATTACTGTATTGTAAGTCAGTAATAAGCATAAGCATCTCATTTGGCCAGTTGTAGATTACTTCACGTTCAAACATGTTTAAGTTAACTAACTGTTAAATCCTTAAATGCTAATTAAATGTATCCATGATAGTAGCTTAGTTAGCATCCATCCAGCTACAGTCTTATTGGTTTGGATTAGCCTGGTTGTTGTCTAGCTAGGTCGCTAGCTTTCCTAGCTGGTTGGATAGCTAACAGCAAGAAAAAAGCATCAAGGGAGTAACTTTTAATCTGACTACATTTTAATGTAGTCAGTAAATTTGCTAATGTAAATTTGCTACTTTTTACTTTTACTTAAGCAGATTTTTACCCCAGTAATTTGACTTCTACTTGCAGCAAAGGAAGGGCAGCAAAATTTGCAGCAAAGTAAGGGCACTTGTACTTGAGTAGGATAATTTGGTACTCTACTAAAATCAGCACTGCACATACAGAGCACCTCCATTACTGCCGTACTTCAGCTCCCACTGCAGTACAGTACATGTATGATGTAACAGGTGGATTTGGGTGCCGTTCAAAGGGTCGAGCCTATTATCAGCTGGTCAGGTGCAATCTTGACTGACGATAACATCCCCTGAGTTATGATAGTACCCAGAGTACACTGCTGGCAATGCAGATGAAAGTACTCGGTTGTTAAAATGTAGCAGACAGATAACATGTTATAGGGCAGTGGGTTCATGACTGAGGTCCCACAAGTTTTGAAAGGGTACTAAGACTTCATAGACTCCGGACGGTTAACGGCTGATGGCGGAAGTCATTTCTGGAATTATCGCTGTGTGTTCACACTTCAAGTGCTCGTAACCACCGGTGTCAGCCGCTCAGTGACCCCTCAGATACGTGACATCTCTGATCTAAAATTAATGCTGTTTTTTTGTTGCTTTTCATTTATCATATTTATTTATGATGATTCAGATTGTGTAGCTGACACACCTCGGTAATCCACCCTCCTTCATGTTTTTATCTCTTTTCACAAATGAGAAATCTGTATGTACAGTAAAATGTAGGTCACACCAAACTAGAAATAACTATGTTAATACCTATATTCTCTATTGGTTTGCAGTGAGGACATTTCTGTGTGAATTTGTTCCCCCTCAAGTATTTTTGGTGCATTATGCGCCTAGATTTTCATACATTGTCCTTGGTGCAGGGGCAGAAGAGGTGCTCTTTGTAGACATGCAGAGGGAGTTCAGGGATACCATCACTATAATTATTAGTGTCACTGATTTGCTTAAGCTACTGGGTGGGAAGGGCTGTGTGCACTGCTGTATTCAGAGATCAGATTCATAGATCATGGAAAATGAGTCGGAGTGAAATGCAAGCTTATTGAAACGAAATAGTAGTGGAAGACAAGACCATGATCATTATTGAAAAAACGAATGTACATAGATTTTAAACTCTGAAATTGTAATACATAAAGTGCATAAAGTGTTTTCCTTAATTTCTCATGTCGATGGTAGAACAACCTCTAATGGCAGACATACCATTGCTCATTTTTGCAACCACATCGTCTGCACGGCTACACCAAGAGAGTTGGCTATCTTGGGTTCAACCGATATGGATTTTTGAAGACTGATACTGATGCAAATATTTTTGGACTGAAGCAGCCAATAGCTGATACTTTCTGCCAATATTCAATTTGACCATTTCCATGGCCAAAACTTCCAAATAATTACAAGGATTCAATGTTTCCACCACAATTGTATTGTATTGTATATTGTATAAGCCTCTGAAACAGCATTTAGATCATCATGGGACTCTCCATCGATTTAATTTAATACTAGTATGTATGTTTGTCTCTAGCTGATTTTAACTCCCTTTCTAACTTCATCTGCAAATGTATTGATATTTGCCTTGTTTGGGACTAAAGGGAGATACTGAAAAGAGCATATTTATTTGTGCTGCATAATGATCTGTTGTGTTTTTCTTGTTTGCTTTCAGTTTGCATGCGATAAAGATCCCGCAGGCATGGACTTTATTGGACCTCAGTTCATTTTCTCTAGTCTGCAGAACCAAAGTGCAAATCAATTGACCTGCTTTTCATGGCATACATAATCAGTCAGCAAACAAGTAAAGGGACTGTATGGCAAAGTGTTTGGAGCGGTCTGCATTTACCCGACACTCTTATCCAGAGCCACTTACAGGTCAGGGGTTCAAGGACACAAGGATATTGATGGACACATTGACTGTTGTGGGGATCGAACCTGTGACTAGTCACGAGTCCACACAGCCGCATGGGTTGACCGATAAACTGGACAGCCTCTTTTTTGTTTAGCTTCTAGGCCTCTTTTGATGCTGCTCTCAAAGTGTTCGTTTTCACAGCTACAAAGTGACATGTACTTAACAATAGATCTTTCCACTGCACAGACTCGCCCAGCATCCATCACTTCAGACAGGAACTTGATAAAGGAAAGGGAAACTGATAAGGCTCAATTACTTTGCAGCTTGATCCATATCGGACAGGCAAACGTCAGGCAATACGCCACTGAAAGGACGGATATCGAGTCAGTCTGCTACAGTCACGCTTTGGTCTGGGCCGGGCTTCAGTCTGTGGTTTACATTAGTGGCTAATATGTTAAGCAGGTGTGGGGTCAGTTTATTAGGGTATGAAACAATATAGACATGCACGTCATAATTGTCAGAAATGAAGGTCGCCCTTTTTCTCCTCCTGTTCCCATCGGATAAAAAAAAAGAAAAAGATTTGTATATGTTGATGACATTCATTTGAATATATTTCGGACAATGGAAATATTTTTTTGTTGACAACATATCTGCAAGCATATCCAAAATATACGTTGTCCATTCAACATATATTTAGAATTAAACGTGCTACGTGTAGCATTTTCAACATCAACACTGTCACTGTATATAATATATAATCAAATTAATTGTGATGTCTTGGTATAATTACTGTAAACAAATGAGTAGTTTTGATGATTGATAGCCTCTTTCTCACACCCGTGTTATTGTTAGTGCTAGTGGTCCTCAAAATTCTATTTGCCATAAACCTTCCCCCCTAAGAGGATCTTTATTTAAATAAAGCAATAAAATGTGACATGCTGTTCAAAAATAGAAAATATAAATCCAACCCAGTGTCATACAATGTAAAATGCAACGTTGAGGCTGCCAGCCTTCTCTGTGATTTGTTTATGGTAGTTATTCTAGTGTCTCAAAATAAATGTGGTAATGATTTATTGAGGTTAAATTGCAACACAATGCACCTTTAATGTCATATTATACGCAAATGCATGTTTCAGCCAATTTTTGCACCCACTGAAACCATTTCTACAGCTTTTGAAGTATATGTGACTTTTTGCATGGGAGACAGAAGAGTAAAAGGGAGAGTTTCACTTTGGTCACAGACAGACAGCACAAGCATCACAGTCTGAGAAACATTGCTCTTGCAAAAGGTGCCAGGCCCCCGAAGTGAAATGTACATTTTCCATATAGGACATCCCTCTTTTGTTCTTTCCCTCAACCGCTAGTAAGATCAAAGGAGCTTCATTTATCTCTGCCTGTAATCAATATCAACCTGACAATCAGAGCGAGAGGGAGACCTACAGTGCTTGTTAGTGGGCGATGAGGGCTCTTAATCTGGATAGTGATGTCGGCTCAGTGCACGGCTGACGATGAAGGCCTTGGCAAACCACAGGGGCCGCATGATGAGGGTATGACTGGCCCAGGGAGGGAGATTATTAACTGGCTAGTGTTGAGAGAGGGACTGAGTGCACTTTCAAGAGGTCAGTCCCCGGCACTTCAAGTACTCGCACATAGTGGGGGGGGCCACATAGTGTTTCAGATGGCGTTGGCCTCTTCACCCCCTAGATGGAAGAAGAAATAGAAATCGGAGACAGAAAAAGGTAGTGAAACCATAGGGGAGTTTTTCAAACAGCATCAGTATCAACACTGGTTGTGTAAGCGGGAAGACACTTAAAAAAGCTTTCAGGGTTTGGAAGACATCCTACGGAACAAAAACAGTGGAAAAATTGACTTTATGTAAGTGTCTGGGAGGATCGCTGCAATAACAAACCATCCAGAATAACCTGTGGGTTCTGACAAAGATGAAAATGTGTCTAAAATTAGATTTTTATTCACTGAATAAATCCAACACCCACTCTTAGAAAGTGACTGATAGCACAAAATTAAAACAAATGATATTTTTTAAAGGACAGCAGATATGACCTTTATATTTAGTACATTTTTACAAGCTGTAAACTTCACATATTTGTTTGCTTCATATTCCCACATTCATTCTGATTTGTATATATTGCATATAACTTTTTACATTTTTTCAAAATGTTTCACTTTCATACTTCAGATATTTCATTTTTGGTGTATTTTCATATTGCACATATTCTATTCATTACATTTTACATTACATTTTCTTTGTTTGTTCTACCGCTGCTATTTTGCAGTGAGTGAGTCAAAGTCACAGGGTGGCTTCAGGCTACACAGAAACTAAATGCTGGATCAGCAGCGTTGGCCACAACAACAGTGAGTAAAAGTTATATGTACCTGCATGCCCTCTGGCCACGCTTGTTGCCCCAGAACCGGTTTCAAACCTGTTGAGATTAACCCTGTGGGTCAAATCAGAGGCAGCTGGAGAGAGCGTTGGAGAGCTCACCGCCCCTTTATCCAGGCAGCCTGGTACCTACAGTAAAGCCTATAAGCAGATCAGCTGTCAGCCGGCCAGTACAGCCGTACCACACCATACCCAAAACCCGCTACCTCGCGCTGAAATCATGTTACAGTGGCACCGTTCTGCAGAGCTGAGATTCGTTCATTTTGATGCGGATGGACAGATCCCACTTAATGTCTCTGGTAATGAGAAAAGCACCCTCTGAAGAACAGCAGGAGATCACTGTTGCCCGGATCCCAATCAGTTTTGCCTGCATGATCAGTGGCTCCATACTTGCATAGATGATAGGGGAATTATGCACACAATATCAAACATTGATTTTTCAATAGGATTATATTGAACACATAGGGACTGCAAGAAATTGCAAACACTAAGCTGATTATTGCCCACAATCATGAGTCACCCATTTACCCTGGCTGGAGTTATGCCACCACACCTGGCGTCAACTCCTTCAAGCAGATATTACTCAGCAGGAAAGTGAGTTCAAAGCCCTTTGCTTGCACAGGCAGCTTCCTCGGTTGCACACAGAGCGCCAAAAAGTTGATTTCAAAGTGTTACTGTGCAGAGATTTGGTTTTCCAGGAGGTAAATGACAGAGTGTCTCCAAACCCCAAATTAGAAACGTTTTCATTGATGGCTGCTTTCATTTAAGTTTTTTGGACTGGTAGCCTCTCTCTCTCTCCACTCCCAACCAAGCCTAACCATCAGTCGCTTTCACATACCATCTGTTGGGTTGCTTTAAATTGCCTCCATCTGTTTAGGGGTAGCCTTGACTTATGCCGTAAGCGGACGTTATCATTTGTGTAGTCCAAAATCCCTGGGCTTTGTGAAAAAATAAGACCTCTATTGAACGAATACCAACAAAATATACTATGTTTTGTTCCAGGGATTAAAATGCATCCACTAGCATCATCTTTTAGTGTTGATTTTTGCTAACAAAATGCTAATGATTGAGGAAAGCGGACTCCAATAGCACTGATACATTGCTTCCTTTGCCTGTTGTCAACACATTCGTTGCTATAGAGCTCAATCTCCTGACTGTGTTGTACATACAAATTATTACGATTTTTATAGCGTTGCATTGGTTAGTTATTACAGTTGTTATTGTTAGCTAATCACGTCAAACCGCTAGAGCTAGCTAACAACTGTTGCAGTCCCTTTTCCCCAACGATTAGCATTTTATTAGCAACAGTCAATAAAAAAGTAATTGAATAACAAAAATTCAAAGTTGAATACAATTAATGTCAATGAAACATAGAGCGGACACAACAAAGTATACTGAATTTTGTATCTGTGTGTTTTTGACCATAAAATGACATAAAATGATATTATGGTAATGTTTTTATAATCTTTAAAAAAAACTGCCATATGTTGACAAAAGCAGCCCAAATTTAATCTATCAGCCCAAGGCTTTTTTTCCAGCCCAACGTAGTCAAAAGATATAGAAACCCACCCAATATGGCAACACTGATTGTTTCTCAACCTGTGCACTTTGGATGAGACGTACATGAGTTATGTAGCCTTGGAAACTGGTTTTAACCGGCTGTTTTGATTTTGCAAGCGAAGATGGGATGGCTCCTTTGTTCTCTGAGCTTTCATGGCCTTATGCAGTGCTTGTGCTCTGTGACTGACAATATCTATGAGGGTGGCAGGGCTAAGGCCTGGTATTTGGAGGGACTTTACCACAACCGAAAAGGTCACGGGTTTGATCCCTGCAACAGCCAAGGTGTCGAACAGATGTGACTGTGTGCACACTGACCCCACGTTGTGGTTGCGTTCCCTCTTTTACAGTGCAGCAGACATTTTTATGTTGAATAGCTGTTGATACAACAGCTGTCCAGACCTCCCATTTACAAGCAACAATAGCCTACAGCACAATGAAATACTGACTGATGGCCTTAAGGTGCTCAGGGTGAGTGTTTATACCCTGTGGGCCTAATTGCCATTTGGATTCAAAAACAGGGAAAGCCTTAGAGTAGCTCCAGCGTGGATGCAATGTGGAGACTGCCATCTAGTGTTAAAATGATATCATTGACATTATGTTATCAAGGACAGTTCATCTCAGTTCTCCCCTAACAAGGACATTCTGCTGATAAAAATATCCACTTAATTTTGATGTTATGTATAACTGCTTTAAGAAGAACTATTTTCATCACAGGTTCCGCTCACCCCACTTACAGCTACAGTATAAACAATTCTGCAATTTTCTATCACATCACATCAAACAACAACTTCTTCTCTTGGGACAAAATCTTATCCAATATGGATCCATGTGTTATATGTGGGGGAAAACCCGTGGACTAATCCTTGCTGATCCTTGCTCTACTAATGAGTGTAAATACAGTGCTTTGTGTGGGTGTTAAAAATTTCTCAAGCTTGGAAACAACATACATTAACAAATAACATGCTTTTATTTGTTAATTTAACTACCTACCTTTTAATTTCTGTGCAGGAATTAGTATCCAGAAAATAAATGACATGATACAGCTTTTCATATACAGGATTATGATACATACACAAGTGCATACATACAGTACAGTTTCACCATTTTATAGATATGGTGGATAAATGGTAGCACACACGTGTTTCTTTTGACCATCACCCCATCTTGTGGTCAAAATGTATATTTCAGCTTTGTTACTCAACCCTCCAGAGTGTACAGACACTCACACATTTTATCAAACATCATTTTGGGATTAAATGTATAATTATTAGAAAAAGACCTCTGACAAAAGATGAGGAATACTGAGGCCTGCAGCTAGGCAGTGATGAATCACTGCTAGCAAAAGTGTGAGATATGAGTTGGGCTGCTTGGCCCTCTGGGCAAAATAATAAACGAAAGAGCTGAAGGCAGAGAAACAATGGCATTTCCTCTGTTTGTATCCAGCAGCTAGAGCTATTTTCTATCCATTCGGCATGCTGCACATTCTTTACATTTTGTTTTGTTCAGATTCCAATGGTCATTGTCTCTCATTTAATGCCACAATTTGCCACGGGCAAGCCAAACAGATAGATGCAGAGTATCAAAGCCCAGGACAAACATCTGGCTTATGAGTCATTTTATGCTTAGTAGCGAATAGGAAAAACAACGCTTTGATCCACTCAAAGGAGAAATTATATTCTGACTCATTTTCTATTATACTCAGTCCCACACTGAGATGCAGCACATCACATGCAACACATAAAGTGTGCAAAGGCTTCCTGTTAGACATTAATGTGTAAAAGAACGACCCGTTTTATTGAACTATTACTGTACTGTTGGAGCAAAGGTCTCTCTAGAGATCAAAACAGGCTTTCTTCAAGTCTATTTGGGTAGTTAGTTGTGGGCTTCCAACAACTCTAACGTGGAACAATAGTTTGTAGCATATATCACAAACCATATTCTTCCACATTTAAATCCCTAGAAACTATAGAAAATGACTTCATTGTGGAAATGTGTTGATATATTGAGACTAGAAGTAGAAAAGAGCCCAAACCTAATGCCATTAATGTCAATAGGTTCTGACCAATATGGGCTCTTGAAGGCTGATGTTGATACCGATATTTTTGTATTGAAACAACCGAAGAAGTTCAGCGTGCGCATTAAGGATGAAGGAGAGCGATAGCTGTGGGGACTGTCTTGCTCTATTGCTCCTCATGTGAGGAGTGTGGAGACGCAGACCAAATGTAAATTACTTAAATTCCCTCTTCAAGGGGTGGGTGGAGTCAGACCCTTGTAGCTTTAGTGAGGGCCCTTCTGCTGTAGCCATCACTCAGACAGTCCTGCTCAGCCCCAAGCATCTTGCTGTCATAGTCACAGCACCCCTTGTCTTACTATACCAGCAGATTATTTTCAATTTCCTCAAAAAGTAAAGCCTCTGTTGTGATTTTTTTTTAATGAATGTGGTCTGTTTGTTGTTCCAATTTCAGTTTGTTGTCCAGAAACACTCAACAATCTGGTTGAAACACAGCCTTGAGGCATGTCTGTGTTTGTCACCCTGGTTTCCAACAGCCACTTTCCCACTTTCACCTGCTTCGTTCTCTGTGTGAGGTCCGACTGAGTCTTTCAGTTAGAACGATGGGATTAACTGTGCTAAACACTGATGAAAAGTCAAAGAGGAAAACCTTGGCATGAGATTTTGGAACATCTAGATGTCTGTAAAGCATGTTCAATAGGGTGGCAACAGGTCTACAGGTCTAACCCCGTGCTGCCTGGAGAGGATCGATGAGATGTTGTGAATGTGGCCCTTAATGACCTTTTCAAATCATTATGAGGGGTGTCAGAGAGATGGTGCGGTTGTTGTTTAGAGAGGATGGTTTAGTAGTTTTTGGGACAGGAACAATAACTGACTTTTTCCATAGAGATGGCGCATACTGCTGGTCAAGTGACAGCTGGAATATGGATGAAAAAAATGCCAGCCAATCGATAATAGCGGTATTTAACAGCTGATTGGTCAATGGCGATTTTATTTTTCTCAATGGCATACAGAGAGGGGGGAGTCATCCATTCTCCCATTGCTCTTATGGGCCCCACCTGTCATGGCCTCCACCTTGTCCTTATACTGCTTATTGTCAGCTCTGACCTGCCTTTTTATTTCTCTCTGGACACAGTGTTCAAGTCCCATACATCCCCTCATCTAAATAACAGTTTCCTTTCATTAAGGCTTTTTACTTCCTTTGGGGGGAAACGGCTTATAGGTTTTTGTGGGGATTACAAGGTCGATACAGAACTGGCCACCTCATTTAGGTGTGATGATGAGGTCTCAAAGGTGGCCCGTAAGGTGCAGTCAAAGCACCCTGGTAGTTTGGTGACACTGTCCTTCCTCCAAATATGGACAGTTTTCCCCCACAGGTTTCTCCCTTTCCAATAGTCTTTTATAGGTGGGTCTTAGGGAAACAACATTATGGGATGTTCTCCCAGTGGTGGGCTGGATTGCCATATCAAAGGCCAAGTGTTTCATGTTGTTGAGAGTTTGACACATGACGTCTTGTCTGTAGTTACACATGCATTTACTCAATGAGCAGCTATTAAAATTACCGAGGATGAAGGTCTTCCCGGTGACAACCAGTGTATTGATCAATTACACAGAAAGCCATGCTTTAAGTGGGTGTTTGCTCTTCACATACCTACCAGAAATTGCACCCATGCACCTCATTTCACTCCATATGCTGTCTATTCCTTGCTGAAAAGTCATTACAGTTTTCAAGCTTGGAAACAAGATCCCAGGACCAGTTGGGAAAAATGCGGAAAGTGAATATGGTGGTGGGCGACACTGTCGGGCTAATGTCGGCCCCGTATATAGCAAATCCTCACGAGTCGAATCCGAAACACAGTTAAAAGAGTATAGCAGCCAGCTGTGAGAGTGATAAGGTCCTTCTGGTGCTGCTAGACCCCGCAGCACGGTTGGTGCGTTCAAGACCCCAGCAAAGGACCAGCTGTTCACAATGATTACCAAACACACTCAACCGCTGCCAAGCGCCCGATTAAAAGCAGAGCACCTTTGTAGTGGCACAGCAACCCAGCCCCCGGAACCGCTCGGTAGCAATATGTCTCCAAAGAATTCAGCCGGGTTTAAAGGAATCAAGGGGTAAAAGGGTTATAGAATGTTTACTATTGGTGAATGCTCAGGGGCCCCTGGGGGCCAGCAATAGTAGCTAATCTGACAGATTCTGTTGTTATTGTTGGTAATTTAATGGTGCGCTGGGCCTCTCTCCCTCTCTCTGTCCCTTTATTTCTCTCTCTCGCTCCCCTCCTCCACCCGTCTTCTCTGCCGAGCTGGGCACTGCGTCGCCGCCGAGATAGTTATAATTATCTTGACAAACGGAAACACGGTCATTGAATTTGACACGGCCATTTTCACTTTAATTGCTGTTTAGATGCCAGCAGCGCCTTTTGTCTTGTGGTGGAGTTAAATCATTGCAAGGGAGGGAGGGAGAGAGCTGGTGTCTGTAGCCCCGGCCACGGCCATCTGCATGGAGACGAGCCCAACTGTCAGCTGTAACACACATGAACACAGAGATCCAGCTCGTAGCGAGCAGCCATAATTAGGGAGCCCGTGTTGCCATGCGGGGCCTCGAGTGGGAGGATTCAGAGGGCTTAGATCGGAGGAGTGAGGTGGAGAATCCCTCTGTACTGGAGCGCGTGGATGAAACACTGAAACACTGGGCTCTCTGAATCCATTTCAGAAGATGATGATGATGCATAGGCAGTTGTCCTGCTCAGGAAATCCAATTTGTTTTTGGCTAGCGTACGGTTCTGAAGATGGATTAGCTCAATCAAAAAAAAACAATGCTAACACTTTAGCATACAACCCCCCCGCAAAAAAACAACTTGAAAACCTGAAAAAGTTTGATTCATTTTGAGGTAATGGCACAAAATGAGCGAATCACCAAAAAGACTGACCAGTGCTACTCTCTGAGTAGCTGAGAGACGTTCACACACCAAGAGAATGCAATTCAAATTACACATCTCTCAGGAGAATCACCTCACCTCTGATCTCTGATGGGCCCTGTCATGATCGGGGGCCCCTAAAAGTGCTGCCTTACTGCCAGCATGCCTAGGTTGGTGCAGTATTCAGCCGTCTCTTCCTTTTGGCAGGAGCAAGGACCAAGAAAGCAGGAGCTGGTAGAGATTGGATTCCCAGAGAAGAGAATCGGAGGGGCTGCTCTGCCCCGAGCTAATATCCAAACAATCTCATTTGTCCTCCGGATTGACCCTCCGTTCACAGTTGATTCAAAGGAGATTGCATGTACGCCCCCCTCCACCCTGTGCTCCTGTCTAACTCTGTTACTCTGAGATGAACCCCTTAGTCACAGGAAAATGTAAACACAAACATATGCCTGCAAGACCAGGTCATTGTGCAAGGGCACTATATAGTAGTATAGTAACCTTGTAACAGCAGGTTTGGCGACTTTCATGTTTTTACTTGAAGGTTTATCTGGATCTTGAGACCTGTCCCAGGGTGTGTGAAACCTGTTCAGCACCCACAATAAAATAACTACAAACTGCAAATAAGGGTGTTGTTCCAAATTTCTTAAAAGTTGTCTCTTTGCAGATACAAGGTTTTCAACTGATGGCTACTGTACACCCTCTGTTTCCCCTAATCACACGCAATCTACACAAATCATTATCAATGTCATGGAATGTGTATAGTACATGCACTCACCCAGACTTAATGTGTATAAAGCTGGGTCACTTTAGCTTGCGTGACATGTGTGACAGCTAGGCACTGAGACCATAGGCCACGGAGGCCCTGTGCACATCAGAGGTCACACAGACAGAGCGCACGACACTCGGTCAGTTTGCTTTCCTTCCTGCGTCCAGCATGTTAACTCTGCAGGCATGCTTGCTGTGGCATCCGGCTTTAAATACGGCAGCAGATCTAGAAGGTGAGAAAACCCCCTTTGTCTGCTAGTTAACATGCTGCACAGCAGATCGGTGTGGCGTTGAGACTGCACGGAAATGCATTTATAAGGAAATAGATAAAAAGAGACATTTATAAATACGGAATTCAATTCTCAGGGGAATAAATACACAAATAAGTAAACAGGGAAATAAATATAAACAGAAATAAATTAATGAGACAATAAATAGGACAAAAAATACAGAAATATACATTTATACCAGATTTCATCTATTTATTTATTTATTACTGTGTGCATCCATGCATTATTTTTATATTTAATTTATTTATATATATATATATAAAGCACTTTTAGTGGACCTGCTTTGATTGGGTGCAGTGGCCCTGACGGATTACGTTGCAGCCATTGCAGCCCGTTTCACAACTGCCGGCTGAGGCGATCTACTGGACCAATTCCAAAATGTTTTGTACCTATTAGTCATTTAGACCCCAAAATATGTACAATAGGGCCCAGGTTTAAAAATAGTGGAATTACCCTTTAAGTCAGTTTTGGTCCTCCATACGAGACGCCTGGAGGCTACACAGTTTCCCGTTGTCGTTGTCGTCGCTCAGTCCTTTGACAGGCTTTGAGTGAGAGGGAAAGTCAGATGGGAGAGGAAGTGCAGTGCTGAGCGTGGTTAAATCCCGCGGACACAGAACGACAACAACCAGGGGGCACCGAGAACTCATGCAGCCAAGTTTGGCACAGCATGAATCTTTAATGGCCTGCTTTACAGAGAGAACACACACACACATACACACACACACACACACACGGGGGCGGCGTGTGGCTCAATTAAGTAAAGGGAGGAGAGAACATCATTTACTTGATACCGTCTGTGGAAAGTTAACGGAGCTGCACATACTGTACTGCCGTGCGCGTCCTTGCCTGTGATGGCTCAGCCTGATCAGTATTCAACGTCCCTTTTCATTTGCCCTGTTGTCCTTGTACCATACTGTACAATGAAATGCAGAAATTGATGAATGCAGGTTGTCAAAATGCCTCATTAGCAGGCTTAGAGGCAACAGGTTACATCTAATACAAAGAAGATAACCATGATTGAAAAAAACAGTAATCCTGGTTACAACTACTATAGGGAACCGCTTCTTTAATTATTCTTAAAGGGAAAAAAGATACTTAAATTAATACACTATAGACAATAATATAATTATACACATTTTGGAATATTAGCTAATAACAACAGCATTTAAATTAAAGTCTTATAAATTATTAATTTAGCAGTATATTCTATGGATTCTTGGAGGGAAATGTACCTCAAAAGTAAAATAATCGCATTACTGAGTTTGGGTATTCCAGTGGATGATGTTGCTGATTACAATTTTAAGTGGGTGATTGCAAATCATGAAATGAACATTATGTACCTTAATACACCATGTTCTGAATTAGTTATCTGAAGCTAATACTTTGGCGCTCTTGGGCTGAGTCTTATTTCATTCAACGCTGGTAAAATGATAGCTTAGTGGTAATCTGATAAACATGTGTATGATAAATGGTTCAGGTGTAAGATTTGTTGGAGTAACTTAATAGCAAGGTGTTATATTTTATATCCCTATCATATTTGCTATTCAAACCATCTTTCTTTTGTATTTTCTATGTGTTTGTGCCATATAGGTCCTGTGAGAGACCAGCAAAATTAATGTGACTTCATGTGGACCCAATTAAATCCCCTGAAGATTTATTATAAAAGGTAAGCAAATTATGTTTGGGGCCTTAAAGGTCAGATGTCAGACTGAATGAGACTGGAATTTGTTTTTGAAAAAATGTTTTTCAAAATTGAGAACAGCCTAACAAAGAGAAATATTAGCTGGGAAAATTAAAGTGTAACTTATCTTGGTCAGATCTGCTTTGAACCATGACAGTTTTCCCTGTGCAGAATGGAGATAACAAAACGTTTGATTTGCACCTCTGCAATAGCAATCTCTGCCAGAGATAATATGCAACCTCAAACCCATCAGAGATGAAGACCAATCAGCAGTTAACCTGAGATAAAACCAAAGCAACTGGGCAATTTAGACGTAACGCCTACAAAGGTCAAATTATTTTTCCTTATTAAAAAGAACTATAGTGACCTATAATAACTGTTTGCTCCAGTGCTCCATGCTAACACTTTAGCATACCAACACTTAACATAGTGAATACTAAAGTTTTAGCATGGGGTATACTACCTCTCAACATAGTGTATGCTAAAGTGTTAGCATGGAGCCCAGAGCCAACGATCTACCGGGGACCCATGGATGATTTTGATGACTCTGTTCTCATAACTGAAGGTGACCAATGGGATAATCTCCCAAAAATGAGTTTTATTCCTTTAATGTAAAACCATAGGAAATAAAAAATACCAAAGAGTCTAATAATGTCACTGTAAACTGATGAACAATTACGAGAAACACACTAGAAGTCCCAATAGGAATATTATAGTGATTTTTCGTTAGGACATGTACAACAAAACAGGCTCATAAAAAAGTGAGCAGAAGAAGAAGATATGAATAAAGGTAAAAGGCATATTTTTTTCTTGGGCATTATACACATAAACCACTTGGAGCTTTTGTCAAGACAAGAAGTTGCTTTTCAGCTGAGCAATATGACAGCAAACAAATTCCTGATTGTGCTGTGCTGATTCAACTCCAGCAGACAAGGCATCAGTGTATATATGTATATATTGATTGTTGGAGTTTCTTTATTTGATTGATGTGTCTGTCTGTTTTTTTAATGCACCAACGTCACCGAGTCAAATTCCTTGTATGTGCGAATGTACTTGGCCAATAAATTTGATTCTGATTCTGATGAGAAACAATCAATGAAGGACCATTTTTTTTATTGAAAAAGGGATAGTTTAGAGACAGCAATATGTTTTTTGCCCCAATATGGTCTAAACTCAGATGACATATTGAGGCTCATTAGTGAGAGAATGCCAGCTTTAGTACTATTCTGCCACAAAATAACAGACAATGATGGCTTCATTTTGTGTTTTGTACTGACTGAAATGAGATATCTACCATTTGGCAAAGTGATAACTACCTGAAAATTAATTGGTAGTAACACTGATTTTAGAAAAACACTTTGGCTAAGCGAAATGAGGTGTTTAATGACTTTTGGTTGCTTTGCTTAACACTTTTGAGGACAGAAGCATTTTTGAGCACTCCAGTGATATTTCAAATAAACTTTCCTTCTAAAAATGGACATATATCAATTTGGATAGTCCCTTAAATAAATGTTCCTTTATCCCTGGATGAAAATCAGGATGCATGGCCCCAGTTGATCCCCACACCCCCCTCAGCATTTGAAATCTGAGAGCAGAAGGACTGACATTTTCTAATGTCAGGGATCGCTGTGAAAAAGCCCTGAAATATTCAACGGATATCCCCTGGCACGCATCTGCCCTCTGCCTCTACATTCTCCCATGCAGTATTAACCGTTGGCGTTTATGGAAACACATGATGCTTTTCAATATTGATATTGCACATCCTGGCAGGCTCTTCAATTAGCTTGCAGACCTCCACCCTCCAGCAAAACAAAAGATACAGCGAAACGCTCTCAAATGACCTGCACCGGTGGGGGAAATTAATTGTACATCAAGTATTTCTCTAGGATCCGATAACAAAGGAGAGATAGTGTTTCAAATAACACCTGTCAGTCAGGTTCAGCGGGACAATACAGTGTTTTCCCCCAGACTGACACCAAGTGTTTTTTAGGTGTTTGCAGCGGATTTGTCTTCATCCAGATATTTCCAGTGTCACGGTATGGGAGGTAAGGGAGACATCCATTGTTGGAGCGGAATTAAAAACAAGCATGGCTCCTCAGAGAGGCATTGGCATGGGATGTATTTCAGTCTGTTCTCTTTCTCTCAGCCTTGCTGTTTTTTTTAAGGACAGTGGGCTGTCTTCCCTTAGTATTACTTATTTATTGAAGCAGTAGGGAGGTAGAGAGGGAGACAGAATAGAGGAGACACAGGGGAGAAAATCCTGGCAAGATTTACAGTAACACTGGGCCAGTTGGGGTATATGGAGCCTCGGAGTGGCTGTGGGGAAAACAAACTCGTGCACACTCCATGCTATCATGTACTCACAATATATAAAAATGCACTTGGGTCACATAAAAAGCATGCAAATAAATATGAAATGTGTGCATGGAAAAAGTTAAAGCTGCACTAGGCAAGATATTAATGCAAAAATGCACCTGTCTAAATAACAAAGTGGGGCGTGTCCCATCTCCCCTAACTGAGATGGCATCGTTTTTTTTTTCTGTGGCCACTCCAAAGCTTTTAGAGGCTTTTCCACTCTTCAAAGAAGATAATTCTGGGGTGAAATCTGAATATGTGCAATTCTTGGGCATGAAAACGGTGAAATCTAAAGATACTGAATATCGATATCAAATATTTGCTATTGGCAGCTTGAGTCAATCAGTCGAACCCTAGCTGCAAGCTGACTTTCCTATTAATGGTCTACTGCCAGGGAAGCCAAACAAAGCAATTCAAGCCCAATCCTCTGACCCTGGTTTGTTTGCAACTCCACTTCAGTTGTGGTCAGTCTTACATCTCAGTTTTACACTCGCACAACTGAATACAAGGCTGGGATAGAGTGAAGGGTATTCTGCACAGTCTGATCCACCTGTCAGGGCCGCCACCTGCGATTTGAGGAATATGGGTATGCTAACGCGGGTATGATCTAGCACCTGAAGGAACTGCATAAATTCAGACACTTTAAAAGGAAGCCCCCATCAATCTGGAAGATGGAGAGCGTCGCGTTTTACCGCTGAGCTCTGTCTAAACGGCCTGTTCGTCAGACTCATCGGAGAGCTGCCTTACCGTGTTTGACTTTAACAAAAATAACAAAAGCCTACCAATATTGATTTCAGAGTCCATTCACCATTCACTTTTTTTACAGCAACAAATCAATGATCACAGTACTACAAAGAGGGGCAAGATGGCAATGAATTCTACTGTCCTCTAGAGTCAGAGGACTTGCTTTAAATGAGATATTGGATTTACAATAGAGCCAGACATGATGATGATACTGACTCATTGTGAGTCCACTGACAACTGTTGGATTAGATTATTTGTCCACTGCATTCATTACACATTACACCAATGTGTTGATTCATCCAAAACTTGGATCGCCATGTTCATATACTGTATATTCGAGTGATTTTATCTGAAAACAATATACGATAACTTTTATCTGGCAGTGTAATGCCACTTTTACCTCATACCAGGAGAAATCCCAGACCAGATTCAAACCCAGGTCGTCATGGTTACATGGTTTGCACCTTAGACCTCTGAGCCACCAGGACAGCCTGAGTATAGCTTAATCTCTTGATACTCCCTCTTGAACTTCTCGAAAAGGTTCTCCATCGTGTCGTTCCAGAAATGCTTCTGCATTTACTTGTTGGTCCTTGTCACTGTCTCCCTTTTCCCTGTTGTTGCTCTGCTGTTGTCATCATGTTCATAGAATCTCTGATTTCCTCCTCTGTGTCTTTGATTGGGTGGTAAACTGCTACCTGCTGGCCTGTTGGCAGTGCTTCCTCAGAACGTTGCCAGTGAGAAGTTTTGAAGCCACTTGCTTGTCCCTAGCACTATGCAATTGTTTATACTTCAAATCTGCAATGGCAGCATTTTGAAACGGCAAGGGTCCTTGTTGATATTCCTCAGTTTTTCCTTCCAGCAGTTTGTTGAGTTCCTCTTCCTGCAGCAGATGATGAGGAAGCGGTTTCAGAAGAGGACAGTGAGAGGACAGGGCTGTGAGGTTTCTGGTGACTGAGGTGGTGTGCTTTGTGATAGCTAGGTCTCTGTTTCAGCTCTTTTTTTATAGCCCGCCTTCTATTTTGCTGGGGTTTTTTGGTTCTCGCTTTGTAAGCACAGATATAGGTTTCACTTACCTCCGAGAAGCTGTTTTGGGTAACATCTTCTAAAAACAAATAGTTTTATGTATGTGAATATATTAGAAATGCATACTTCATTTGTGTCAACTTGCAACTTACACATTACATATAAAATGTCCAAAGATTTGTTGGTCTTTGTACGTTTTAAATATGGGAAAATCACTAAGGCCTCATCCACACTAATACGTTTTGGAACCCCTAAAACAGATAGTGTTTTAGTGTGGCCGGAAATGGAGACTTTTGAAAACGATGACGCTTCCCTGATTCGTCACTCCCCTATCACGTGAAGAAAACAAATGACAACTACCAGCGGGAAAACTCAGAAGAAAACTTTTCAAGAAGAACACTTTCAACACGGATAACATATTACAGGCGTTGCTGACCTTGTTGTCTATGCTACCAGCTGCTGTGAAGTTAAATTCTGCATGGTATAATGCTGTTTACACCGGCACGCACATGCCCAGTGTAGGTGAATGGTCACCTGATGCGTTTTCAGGCGTGTTAGTATGGACAGAGATAATTTCTGAAATGGTACTAAAACACTTCTAGCTAGGAACTTCTAGCTTTTGATGTCCACTGCTTACACTAAATAAAACAAACTTTTCATGACATTACAGTAGGTTTGGTAATGACGGACTGATGTAGAAAAGTTCTTGAGTCTGAGGTTCGTCTTATTTGAATATATATTTATTACAAAAAGGGATCTCGAGAGGAAGAGGTGTACACCACGCATAGGCAACATACATTTCTTCAAAGAAAAGAGAGTTTGCACTGGTCTTTAAGTACCAGTCAAGGGCGTCAGAAGGACGACAGAATGTACAGACATTGGATCAGTTTGATGCCAAAGGAGATAGAAGGACCGTTAAGGCATCATATGTTGTGTCCTTGTTCAGAACATCCATAGATAAACAGACTTTCTGGAGCCACGGTGACAAGGGCCTCTGGGAATGTGACGTTATGGCCCAAAGGTTACAGAAAGGAGACCATTCTACTCACACAGCATGAAACAGTATATTCACAAAGGAGAGTCAGTACATCTGCAGTCCATATATGCACATGTTTGGGTGTGTAGGTTCAATTTTCCACGACACTCCCTTCCTTCAAGTCCTGATCGGCTCTCTTGAAGGTTCTGGCATTGTCTGAATAAATCACTTTGCATAATCCTCTTCTTGAGATGAATCTTTTCAAGGCTAGCAGGAAGTTCTCTGCTGACTGATCGGAGACCAGCTCTAAATGTATTGCCCTTGTAACGGCACAAGTGAACAATGCAATATAATGATTTCTTCACAGAACCCTGTGCCTTCACATAGAGCGGTCCTGCAAATTCCACACCTGTGACCTCAAATGGTGGTGACTATGTTATCCTGTCCCTGGGCAAGGGTGCAGTTCACCTTGAATCGCTTACAGAGTGAGAACTTTGCAATGATTCGCTTAACTATCTGCCTTACCCTCAGAATCCAATATCTCTCTCTGATTTGAACTAAAGTGTCTCTTACACCTGAATGCATCACCTTCTCATGCTGATACTGTACCAACAGTTGTGTGTATCTATGGTTGCA
>CABFOQ010053948.1:0-16238 GCA_900660455.1 Gephyroberyx darwinii
TGAGTTAGCATTTTTACACTTCCGGTTCCCTTGTCTCGAAGCCTGTGGGTTTTTGAATTGGTTTTTGGTTAGATGCCTGAAATAAGGTCCGTGGTTAACACAAGCTGAAGAGGTTTTCACGTTTTGTTCTACGACACAACATACGTCAGTAAATACCCCACTCGTGAATTTTGAAGCTTTTACGTGTCTTAAAAAAGGAGGTTGCTAACAAGTGGCTAAATGAGACTACAGAGGTTGTCGGGGACATTAAACGCATCACACCGAACACGTTAACTCATCTACTCACTAGTCCGCCTTTACAGCCTCTAGTTGTGTTTATACTCGCGCTCTTCCAAACTATTCTAACTCAAACTTTCCAACTTGTAGATTTATCAATTATATAGTATTTTTAGTGGTGGTGACGTTGAAGTCATGCGACTGTGGTGTAGTTTGTCTATAGCCTAATGTTAGCTTTTTATTTCTGGCGATTGCATTTACGCTTCAAAAATCAGAAAAGTGGTGTTCATTTGTGAAGATTATCTTGCTGAACAAAATGTGTAAGTATCATAAACTTTTGTTCGCCACAGAGTTTATTTTCTGCAATAATCCAAAATCCAATGGAAAAATCCCATTGGCTTTTTGACAAGGGAACCAGGGCGATGCTAGCTTGTTGGCCAACAAAAATACGTCATCCCTGCACCACTCTATTGTGTAGATATCTGAAGGGTGATGGAGACTTTTCCATCAGAGCTCCTTGACTTGATTGACCTGTCTGGGGAGCTCAAGCTGCTAAATGTGTATCATCTGTTAAATCAAACTCTTTTTTTTTTTTGACTTGCTTTTATCTGATGACCTTCTTTTTGACCTCCCTTTTATGACTCTTGTCTTGCTTTTATATTTTTTACTTGTTTTTATTGCTTTTGCTGTTAATTGTATGTGCTTTTAATACTTTGTAAAGTGCTTTTGTAACTGAGTTTTGAAAAGTGCTACATAAATAAAGATTATTGTTACCATTATGTGTCATTAGTGCTGGAAGAACAGCGCCCTCTTCCTGTTTTGTGCCGTAATGGTATCCAGCAGATTTCCCTCCAAATCTGACCCACTGCCACACAATGTAAAATGCCGGTAGAGGATGACAGAGATGGTGTTGTTTGTTTATGGATATTATACCAATGTGCTGATGATTTATTGATGTTAAAATCATATACACAGCACCTTTAAACTTCTGTATGCGCTGAATTATTATGGTGTGTGGAAGGCAGGTGACGCATGTATTGTTACAGTACTGTCAAATTAAACCCAGAGACAGAAACCCCCACACTGTATGAAGACAGGGAGGGCGAGTAGCTAGGGAGGAAAACAACTTCAAAGTGATGCGCCTCAAAATGGGATCAACTCCATACTGATCTCCAACCCCAGGCCACACACACACACACACTGATGCTGAGGGAGAGGAATTCAGAGAGAGAGAGAGCGGGGAGCCAGTTAGCTGTTGCAACCAGTGAGGCTCGATGAATTAGTACAGGTGAGTCTTGTTCAGCCAGGCACAACTAAACTAAAAACTCTTCACACCACATTTAAAAATGGGAAGTCATGCTTTCATTACGTGGTAAAAGAGAAAACACTATTTCTGTTGCTGTGAGGCGCCTCTTTACACTTTATAGAAAAGTGGTGCAACATTTCCCATCGGAAATCTGAACCAGACTGCAGTGTTTAAAATGCGTGCACACATCTGCATCTTTTTTTCTTCTCTCTATTTATATTTTGCCTTTTTATTTGCATTATCCCTTCTCCTTTCTCTCCTTTTTTCTTTTTTTTTTAGCTTGAAATGAATTGCAATCCATTAGTATCTAGAGTAGTTCTGAGATATGAAGCGATTAAAGTTCTCATATCCCATTTGCCACATTTAGAAGTTATATTTTTAACTACGTAAAATAACTATTTTCAAAAGTCAAACGTCAATCAGAGCTATATTATATGATCAAACTGTCAAAAAGGAGATAGAAGGACCGTTAAGGCATCATATGTTGTGTCCTAGATCAGAACATCCATAGATAAACAGACTTTCTGGAGCCACGGTGACAAGGGCCTCTGGGCATGTGACGTTATGGCCCAAAGGTTACAGAGAGGAGACCATTCTACTCACACAGCATGAACCAGTATATTCTCAAGGGAGAGTCAGTACATCTGTAGTCCATATATGCACATGTATAGATGTGTAAGTTAAATTTTTCCACGACACTATATATCATCAATTTGTCCATCCATCCTCCTGCTTCCATGTATTTCCCTATCATTCTCTTTCCCTTTCTCTCTGAATCGTCTTTTATCTACTGTATGTGGTAATGCTTTGCCCACATGAGAGTAAGAGGTTTCTTATGCAAGGTATAGGTCAATTTAATTTGTTTTTGTGAATCAATGGTGCAGGGTGCAAAGCGCAGTCAAAGACACATGCGCTGTGTGTCTTTGACTGCGCTTTGCACCCTGTACCCTCACAGGGACAACCATTCACACCACAACCACATCTGTATATAGTTAGAATGAAAAAATGCTTTATATTATTTTTTCCTGCCTGAGGGTTTCATATCAAAGGCAAATTGGCAAATATATCATCCACAAAATGGGTTGGTAAGCTTTTGAAAAGCATCTGTTCATGTGTGCCTTGCTTGGTAAAGCCATGAAAATAGCATAGAACCGGTGCAGGCAAGATAAAACCTGTGTGTGGCCAACGAAAAATGCCACTTTGCCTGCGCAACGCCCCGCCATCTGTGCACCCGAAAATAGAGCCCATAAAAAGTGCTAAGGGCCGTGCAGCATTTCAGTCCAGAGGCCTACGGTGCATATTATACTGCAAATCCATCTACTTTGGAGTAAAATGGATGTATAGCTATACCTCCAAACCCCTCTGGCTCATATTAAGAGAGTGTGAGGGATTTCCTACCATGCAGTGTGCTCATATTAGCTGACACATATGCACCTAAACAGACAGAGCTTGTCATCATCAGCTGAGTTTCATCTGGTCTGGAAACAGTAGCAATGGTCCAGTAAATGATGCGTTTAGAGACCCATCTGTTAGGGCCTGCCTGGACCTCAGCTGGGCCGTCTGCTCAGGCCCTATGGGGACCCTTCACACACACACACACACACACACACACACACACACACACACACACATTCACATTGAATTTATGGTCAAATACTCATACACATACAGTACATAACAGCACAGAAAACCCTAGCCCTGATACAGGACCCTATGAGAATCTTTTATCATTTGGCTGTTTACTTCTCCCATAGGGTCCTGTCCTGCTCCATTGACTTTTTACTGCACGAAAGTCACCGAGCCCGATAATGAAACCAATACGTCGAATTTCACTGACCTAACAAGATGTCCGTAATCCTTCACTTGTCTACTTGCGGGGCTACTTATACTTATACTTTATTAAAGAAGTAAACAGCCACATGATGAAAGACTCCCAAAGGGTCCTGGATCAGGGCTTTAGTGAGTCCTTTCTCTGGATGGAGCGCTCCATCACTGCTGTGATAATTCGTATGTCACGCTTAAGTTTCGGGTCATGGCGTCCTGTGGGCGGAGAAGTGATCATTGCTGATACTAGAATTTAATTTGGGTAAACAGGACAAATCAGTGGGGCTTCAATTAGTGGGGATGGTATACTTTGCTCTGTTGCAGCCTCACTTGAGACCTCTAGCCCCTCAAAAACACACCGACATAAACACCACTAACACTTTTTGATCGGTATGTACGTACATGAATGTTTTTGATTGATGTTTGAGCGTGAGAAATTGCTTTCTTGCTACAGCGGCGATGAGGTCCGCCCACGAGGAATGAATATTTATGGGAACAGCGCTGCATCAAGGAGATTTGTTGCGTTAATGTTGTGTGATAATGTACTGATTAGACCCAGCGCATGATCTGGTGCCCTCAACAAAGAGAGTAATAAGAAACAGGGTGGAAAGGATTTATAAACCCAGGGAATTTTCCTAGTTCTGTTCGCAGTTCAAAAGTGCAGAACTATACATATGCAGGTCCGTGATATGAGATATAATACCCCGTCTACATATATTTATGATTTTCCCCATCCTCCTGGGTTTACTGTTTTAGTTCGGTTCACATTTCCATTCCAACTCCAGGTTTTTGGGAGAATGCAATCTGAACAAACTGGAAGAAACGACCCCGAAACGCATGGTTTGCAGGGTGTAAGAAGACTGATGCTGACATCTTACCGGCACTTACTCATTCTTGGAGAGCCCTGCATGACAAAATGAACTGAGGACAAACTGAGTCAAGATGAGCTGAGGTGAAATGCCTCCTCAATATACGGGCGGAGGGATGAATGTGAACACCAGAGAATGTAAATTATGAGTGCAGACATAGCAATCAGTTAAAGTTTTGGGTCTGGAAACGGCTTTGTTTTGACTCCCCCCAAAACCTCTCGCCTCATGGGATGGCAGGTCGCCAAAACTCTGTCCAACAAACAAGCTACTTGTGAGTCTGTGTGACTTTTGTTTCCCAGCCCTGGTTTGCTTGTAATTGGGCAGAGTGAATCAAAATAAACCAAATACAAGTTTTCCACTCCGGTTCAGTCCAAAGAAAATAAACTGTGTGATCAAACTGGAAGTCCAATAAATGTACAGGAAGATAGGACTTCACATTCAGCGCAAGAGACACAAAAAAGGAAGATGTACACTGTATACAGCACATCACACCATATAACCTGTGCATTCAGCCATCAAGTAAGAGATCCAGCTTTGCCTTGGCACCTGAGATGAAACACAGCGAACACACTGTATGCACGACTGACCGGATGCTGGCGATTCACCCTTTGCAAGAGCTTCCCTGATTGGCTGTAGAGGTTACAGAGGAGCAAACGCAGAGCGAGGAAGCTGTACGTGACATTGACATCGTCTGGGAATCTCACATACAGAACAACTTGTGCTGCCAACTTATCAAAATGCTTTTTGCATCAGTTGAAAAGAAACTTCAGCATTGTAGCTATAATGAATAAAAGATCAAATATGCAATTATATCTGGTCTGGTGATTATATCTGGTCTTTACTGCACTGTTATACTGCACAATGATCCAAAATATTGAATGTGAAATGTCACCAAGACTAACGACTCCATTTCCAGTTTACTGTGAACATTTTCTGGTCATGATGGATGTGTTTATTGTGTGGCAAATGACCTTGACAACAGATGGTGATTATACTTCCACTCTTTCTCCCTTTCCTCTGTAGGCTTCTCCCACCCCAACAACATACACCAATTAACAGAAATACAAAGTGAGCTTCGGGGAGATATCACCGTGCAAAATTGCAAGGTACAAATGATTTCAGTATTTCACACAAGTCATCATTGGAGGCCCGTGTATAGATGTTCAAATAAATAAGTTTAATAAGCAATAATACTTGTAGAAAAGACCTGACATCCTCAGAGAATTTGATAGTTTGAGTTGATGCGTAGGAGCTTCCTCATCGTCTTCCTCCAAGGGGGTTGAAATCAACTATTTTGTCTTATTTGGCCAAAATAATTGTGGTGTGTGTGTGTCATCGATTGGTGCATTTTGACTTTCACTGTCTACTTTGCCAAGTGGGAACACAAAATATCAACAGCTTTCTACAATATTGAATTACTCATTTTAGAAATAGAGAGCTAGCCTCTGTTTTGATGGAGGAGTTTGGCCTGGCTCCCCCAACTCACAGACATTAGTTTGCTTGACACAACATATATCTATTTAGATATACTTTTTAGAAACCACAGTAGTCTGACAGTGGAAAATAAAGGTGTGGAGGTCGGAAGGGTACACTTTCAACTCTGGTGCACTTATGCTACTACGTTTTCTACTTATTTAACCATGACCAAAACCTTGCCCTAAGCTTAAGCAGTGTTGTTTTACTCACCTAAACTTAACTGTTAGCTAACCTTTTCATGTGACAAACAGATGGAAATGTCTCGTCTACCTCATGCAGTTTTTATGTAATGTTCACATTATGTTATGAAGGGTTTCCTGTTCCCTGTTTACACGCTGTACTCCTGCTCCCTGCACAAAAGTGTTGATTGTGTTGATTGTTGTGTGTTGACTCATCTCACCACTGTACAGCACAGTGTAACTTTTGTTGTTATGTAATCAGCATTTCAGAGTTTGTCCTCGTTGCACAAAATGAGACCGGGTTGCTCGGTTAGGGGAGGGCATAACTAGTAACTAACACGACTAGTTCTTGTAACTCACAACAAACTGGAGCTTGGGTCCATCATAGTGTGCAGCCAATTCATCAATAGCACTGCAATTAATTGTTCTCAGCACAACAATACAAATTATTAAAAAATACTAATTTAGAGGCTTACTGAATAAAATGCACAAAATACTCAACGGTGTTTACATGGAACAAGGTGTTCCAGAAAGAAACCTTCACAAAACTGTACGCCTCTCTTTTTGGGAACAATTCTACAGTTGCTAGGCAACTAATGAAGACGGCACTTAGAGGTGAAGGAAAAAAAACTACATTTGATTTCACAGAAACCTCAAATAAATGCACAAAATTTACTTTTATCCATAGTGTGCTTGAAAACTTCAATACTCGTGAGCAGCAAAATTGCCCAATTTAAGCATCGTTGTTTAGCTTTTTTTCAAAATCAGTCACACAGCCTCGTTTTGTTGGTCACATTTACTGTGAATAAGAAAAAATGGCGACATTATCTGAAGTACAAAGACGGTGGTGTCAGGCAAAACACCCACAGTACTGAGGAATAAAAAAGCCAAGTCATACACGTGTAACATGCCAGTGTCACCAAACCATAAATCATAAAGCAATCGAAGCAGTCATGTGCACTGAAATACAGAGAATCCACGTCTTTGGTAAGTCACACAGAAGAAAAGGTTGTAGGTGCATGCAGTCTGTATTCAGGACGACAACCTTCACTCTTTGAAAAGCCTTAAAAATCACCTTCAAAAGTCACTTCTTTTAAGTAAATACATTTAAACTTTCTTTACATTTAAACTTTCTTTAAATTTTGTTAAATTTCGCTCGGGTCCATTAACAACATTGGTCCGCAGTAGCATAAATTGCACTGATGATTGAACAACTACTGATTCAAAGATTTGCTCAGGGGTAGATGTGAGAAAAACTTTCAAGTTTCATTTTTAGTTCTCACAGCCACCATAAATAAATAACACTGCTGCTCCCGTAAGGCGTGCTAATACTAGCATTAGAAAGTAATGTTTGATACATTCAGCCTCTCAATATTTGCAGTGGTGGTTGATGCCTCTCAAGCAAGCGGTGGGTCTCTGCAGTCTGTTGGAGACGGGAGAGAGAGAGGTGTCTGGAAGGTATGGGTGATGGCGGGGAGGGGAGGTGAAGGCACTGGTGGTTTTGTTGGTGATGAGCCAAAAGCGAAATGATCCTGGCGCTCTCCTTCAAATGATGTTTGAACATGAACTTTGATAAGTCGTAGCCTTCTCATTTTCACCCATTTGTCTTTCATGCTCAGTAAAATATATCCAAATATTCCACATTCAATAATACGGTGAAATACTTTGATCTGAGCCAAGGAACCCTGTTGAAAGGACTGGGAGGAGGGTGATGTTCTCTTCAATTACTCCTGCTTTACACACCAATGACCTTAATGTAGCAAGGTGAGTCAGAAATATCAAGTGATGTGAAAATGAAGTCGAAGGCGTGGACATGAGCAAATAAAGACCGAGCAGAATTTGCAGCCGAGAGTACGAGAGAGGAGAGGAGAGAAACAGGAAGACAGAGCGGCTGAACAGAACGGGAGAGAAATCATGTAAGACAACAAGCTGAGAAGAGAGAAGGCCAGAGCCAGAGACTATTTTAGATGAAGGTCTCTCCATCCATTTCTCTTCACTCGGGCCAGCGGCGCTGACACAAGAGGAGTCTTGCAAGTTAATGACGTTCGAGGCTATATACTTGGCTCTCTAGAAGCTCATGTTGTGTTTGCATGCAATTAAGTGAGTAAGTGCATTGTAAGTGCATTGGTGTGTCTTTCTGTGTTTCCAGCAAGACACTATCTTTTCAAACATTCACAGCAGAGCCTTGCAACAAAAAATAAAATGTTCCTTGGTGCTCTGAGACAAAAATGGTCCACGATTTCACCCCAGTCGGCCTTAAGGAGTCCCTATAAGGGCTTAACCTATCACTAAATAAGCCACATCTCCCTTAGAGCTTTCTCCGTTCTCATAAAATTCAGTTTGTTGAGTAAAGAGGAAAATTTCAAGTCTGCAACGGCATTTAGACTCATGCAAAGTCCTCTCATGTCACATTTGACAATTTAATCTTATTAATCATAGTAAATAACATCTATTCTCTCCTGACATAACCATCATCTAAATAAATATTCTGCCGCAACCATGTTTTAGTTGCTTAAGACGGGGGTGTAGCTTATGTGAAAAACTACAATAGCTTTTTTACAAATCCAGGCTCTGTATCTGCAGCCGAATGGGGGGAGGGTGAAACATGGGTTGCTCAGGGTCATGCGCTGTGCAAAATGCTTTATGTGTAACATAATTTATGTTGAATTCTAGTAGAGGAGAATAGACTCTGCGATGCTTCTGTAAAGGAGGATGAGTAGGTGTGGTGCTACAGAGGGGGCCCTGAGTTTCCAGATGGCGGAGAGCTTCTGCTGGCAGCGTTCGCCGATGATGGTGGCATGTTCATCAAAGCTGAGTTTGTTATCCAGGATGATTCCAAGATATCTGAAGCTCTCCACCCTCTCCACTTCCTCTCCATTGATGAAAGGTGAGGCTATGCAGCAGCTTTTGAACCATTCAGGTGCAGAAATAGTGTGTTGGTAGGCCGTGGTGAGAGTTTTCCGTATCATCTGGATATTTGAAATATGTTGGGGACAGAAGAGGGGGCTCCAGTGTTGGTGATGGTGGTGGGTGCCCACCCTTATGGTTCTGTGCTAAAAGTGGAGGGACGTTGAGATGATGCGGGAGTTTCCTGATCATCTGGTGATGTTGGACGATGGAATTGAAATCAATAAAGAGAATTCTGGTCTGCAGACTCCAAATGTTGCAGGGGGATATGGTGGAGAAATGCTACAGCGTCCCCCGTTCTTTGCATGGCTCAGTAGGTGAACTGGTGGAGGAAAAAATAATGGGGACCAGGGCTGAATCTTAAGTAGACGATGCACCGAGCGGCTGCCACTCTTCTTCCTGACCGAACGACCACACAGCAAAAAAAAAAAAAGGTTCCTAACTTTTTGTACAATTAAAATAGTAAGTGCATGAGAACACCGGCGGCAAAAGGTACAAAATACAAATTCACTGCTATGCACTTGGCAACAGTGGCGCATTTGTACCCCAGGTGTATCAGATGATGGATGCCAATCGTTCGTAAACTGGATGCCTGTTCAAGTCGCTTTCCTTAGGTAAACCAAACCTGTCCAACACTATAAAAGCTGTGCAGACTTAAGGGTTCTGTGTAAACCATGGCCAAAAAAGGGAAAAAGAGGAACTTTGTGGAGTCTGAAACTGAAGTTTTGTGCTCATGTGTGCATGAGGAAAAAACAACATAACATAAGCATAAGCAGCGAAGGCACGGGAACTGATAAAAGTCAAGCATGACAAGAAATGATCAACGCTGTCAATGCTGTTTCACCAGGAACATGCACCAAAAAAGAAATGGTTCAACATGAAATTAGAGAAATAACAAGAAGTAGGCGCGTATTATCAGCCACAGGAGGACAGCAGCACTGAGCCGCTATCCGACATGGATCAGAGGATCAATCAGTAATAGGAGAGACCTCACTGTCCGGTGTCCAGTCGGCATTGGAGACTCAGATCAGATCCAGGCTGCATCTTCATCAGATGGCAGGACTATGTTACTGTATCTGTAAGGCGTCCAGTCCATGTGATCAACCCTTACAAGCTGGATCATCTTGTGTTGTTATGAATGAGGACAGTTGGGCAAACACGTCACTGCAACCTTTTTTCCTATAAATGTAGGCCACTGAAACATTTTGTTGTTATTGAGGTTCCTGCATGCTTCCAAACACATGCACATATTCCTGCATGTTTCCAAACATGTTTCCAAACACATGCACATATTCCTGCATGTTTCCAAACACATACACATATTCCTGCATGTTTCCAAACATGTTTCCAAACATGTTTCCAAACACATGCACATATTCCTGCATGTTTCCAAACACATGCACATATTCCTGCATGCTTCCAAATCACATGCACATATTCCTGCATGTTTCCAAACATGTTTCCAAACACATGCACATATTCCTGCATGTTTCCAAACATGTTTCCAATCACATGCACATATTCCTGCATGTTTCCAAACATGTTTCCAAACACATGCACATATTCCTGCATGTTTCCAAACACATGCATGTATTCCCGCATGTTTCCAAAGCTCTTCACGATCAAACAAACAAATAAATGCATGATTATGAACAACATTGTGCTGGTGGAGCCAAAGCAGTGAACAACACATCTTGCTGCTGCTGTCATAGATCCCATTATTAGCTTGGATCTACAGTTTTTTCCTTGGCAAAAGATGAAAATAGACAAAAGGCCTTTTGTTGCCATTTAGTTGAAATTATCTGGGCAATCCTTTCCCTGACAGAAGAAAAGCTTAAAGAGAGTATGATTCTAATTCCATGCAACAGTTTAATTTACTTAGTGCTTTTCTCTGAGTCCATCATTGCATGCACCATCTACGGTATAATTAGATGCCAGTCATAATGATGAGAATCTTTGTACTAGTGTTTAAAATAGATTAAGGTACTGCATGAATTAGATTTCAATCTCCAAAACAGCCCGGTGTAGGCGGACGCCGTCAAACCAATGCTTATGAAACTCTCCATTCTGTTGTATTCCAATTCATTTCAGAGTGCGTGCTCAGTCTGTGAATATCACACGGAGATGACAGTAACCTGAAAGTTAAAGTAACCACTCACTCACTTCCTCTGCTGGGCCTCAGCACAGGAAGTGAGCGGGTAACCTCTCAACAACAACGTGCCTTTGAGCAAGGCAATGAACCCGACAGAGCTGCTTAGTGGCCGACAGAACGAGGCTATGGTTGTACAAGATGTGAGTGAATGCGCGTAACCCTGCCTTACAACTAATGTGCTGTATATAAAAAAAGACAGACAGCAAGAAAATGCTCTTCCTCCAGCCCTCTTTCTTTGGCTACTGGAAGACATGACAGGATAACACACACATCTTTATTAGACTAATGGGGAAGGAATCATACGGGCCATGCACCTTATTTCTCGGTGTTAGTTTTCATATTATCCAGCGCCTAGAACCGACTGGCACAGTGACAGAGGACTACGTCTCCTACCCACACAGCTAATTTGGTGCCTTTGTGACGTTTCCTCTAGCGCCACCATCAGGCCAAACTTGGGATTTTCAAATGTATCTGTAGTCACGAAACCTGTACCCACAGATGCGGCGTGGACAACAACTTTGCCATAAGGACCAATGACTTAAAAAAAAATCAACTACTGCTGCTGCCGCGGCTTCGTGGCAGTGATGTGATGTTCTCCGGGTTGCGAGCCACGAATTGAAGTAGAAATAGATGAGGCAGGTTGAGCGGAAAAAAATAACCCCACATAATAACTAACTGGATTCACACATTGATGATATATAACAACGTAAGAGATCTTTCTTTAAGCAGTTGTAGATGTAGCTGTACATTCAGAAACAAACAAAGTGAAAAAGTGCATGTGTGTGTTTTTCTGCGTGTGTCCGTGTGAGTGAGTGATGAAAAAACGAAATGAATCGCGGGGAAGTCTCTGCCTCCACCAGATTACAGCTATTTGTGATTTGGACGTCTGCCGGCTGTTTTAGGTAATGAATCAACGTCCAGTAGAAACGCTTCTGTTCTGGGAGGTGAAATCCAATCTGTCAATCTGATGGACTTCTGTGCAGGATGCTGAATTACAGAAGATGCTGGAGGTAAGAACTAGACGGCCAACAGACAAACAAATGGATGCACAAACTAAGTCAGAACGTAGAAGAATGAACACACGTTGGAACCTGACATGCTGTCCCAATAATAACTGGGCCAGGTACCTTAGGAGAACCCGGTAATGCATTCCTCCCCCAATCCAGGAGAGAGCAGCTCTAGTTTGAAGTCCGATTTGCCAGAAAACGTGTTAGACTCATATAATGATCTGAACAATAATACATTTATTGTTAGAGGACTAAAATAACAAACAGGCTGCAGGCTGCTCAGGTCATTCGTGACCTATATATCACTAGCATCAATAACAGGAAGTTCACAAAGCGCCGTGACACAGTGGATCTCAATGAGCAATGTGCTCCGATGTTGCCATTTGTCTTGTCTAGTATCACGTTCTGTACTAATCAGCCGTGCGTGCACCAGAGATGGGCAGTATTTGAATTAAATGTTTTTGAAATACGTATTTAGTTCATTTTGTTGGTCATTTGTTTAAAAAAAATGTCATTTGTATCAAGATACATTTGGAAAGAGCATTTTTGTATTTCAAAATACTCAAATTACTATTAATGACAGTAGCAGAATAGATTAAATAAAATAGGCACTGTCGAATTCAGGCATCCTACACTTTATTTTGCCCATAATATGTTGTCAAGACAAATCACTGACAAGCTCGTGTGTCACAGGTCCTCATGGAGGCAGCAGCAATCTAAAAAGTCATGCCACTTCTAACAGAAGTCAAACACATTTCATAAAGAGGCAAGAAGCCAATAGGTTAATTCGCTAAAGGTAGCCAATTTGTCAGTGATAAGTTGTTAGCGTACATTCACAAAAGCATCCACTTCACAACCTATACACAACCGTTACAGCAGAGCAGCCTGGACCTTAACTGAGACCCGTGGGTCATTTCTACAGTGCAGGCTACAATAAAAACGCCACACACAGCCATGTAGCATAAAACCTAGTTGTCTTTGCTAACTATTCAGATCTCGTCAGAACAATAGCTAAACAGGAAAACTCTTAATGAATTGGACGTGGGAAGCTAAATAGGCTCTCACAGTGATCTGAATGAAGTCAAATTTCACTGCTTTTGGGCTGATGTTCCTACTGAGATGTTGATAGACTCTCTTCCTTGATGAGACTGCAATGCAAGACACCTAATGTCCTCTATACATGTGCATTATGAGCCACAATGATCTAAACTTCATGGATATATACATGGTAAATATATTTTTACCCATATATGTTTTTAATCAGTACTCTCTTGACTTATCATACAATTTACACACAAATCTGACCAATAATAATAATAATAAAGACTACTAAATTCCAGGTGCACTAATCACATCTTGCTTGGTGAACGTCAAGGAAAAAAGAGAAAAACATGAATGGTAACTTTTGATGCAAGCAGTACCTCAGTTTGACATCCCACTGCTGTCCCACCACACAACTCCTAATAAAAGGCTGGCAGCACAGCCTCATCTTCTACTGATCCCTGCTGGTTCAATGGAGAAATTACTTACAGAGACATGAGGACAGGGAGGAGGATGAAGGTTGATCTCAAAGAATCAAGATGAGGGAAAGAAGGACCTCGTTCTGTGTTTACTATACTACGAAACTATCCATCCTAACAAGTGATAATCCTTTAATCTTGAAATTAAATTGCAAGTAAGTGACAACTTCTTGAAATATGGCAGATCACTCCACTAGTATCAAGACAAAGTCACTTTATATCACGCACAGAAGATTAGCGAGATTTGTTTGGCTGAACTAAAATATGAGAAGAAGAGGATCACCAATACATCTGTGTCACCATGGATAAAACTACGAACGTCACACTGACAAAGGCTTTTGATGTCGATTGGTATAATAGCAGGATGACACTAAAATACTAGGCTGGTCCATGTAGATGAATAGACTGAATAGACAGGAAGTGAAGCTGAGTATGTTTACTCAAATAAAAGGGTGCACATTGTTAACTGTTTTGTTCCTGTGACACAATGATTCATGGACACGATTTAAAAAATTGCGGCTCAACTTTATAAACTGAAATTGGAAATCTTATCAAAAAGCATGGGTGTCAAAATTGGCAACTGATTAATAGAGATAATATTTTCTCTCCCTTGGGCCGCGGGGGTGTTTTGAAGAAAATATACTAGATTAAGAGTGTGTTCTACTGGGAGTCAAGCTTCCTCCAGGTCATATCTATTTCAATGCGTAGCTCGCGGCTGCCTTTAGGCTTGGTTCAAAGGCTGAGCAAAGATAAACGCCTGGAGAGTGGGAGAGCAGAGGAGTGGAAAGGAGATGATGTTGTTTGTCATTGCTTGTTAAAAACAAAATGTTGAAGTTCAGTGAAGGTCCCATGTTTTCCAACTCTGACCGCGGGCCTTGGACAAAACAAGTGAATGGAGTAATCAAAACGAACCCACATGTTGTTTCCCTCTCGGCTGGTGACTGATGTTGCTCGGGTCTCTGGCCATGTGTGGCTATCCATTACGTGGTATCCTGAGGCGATAATGTTGCTATCCTACTAGGGTCAAAAAAAAAAAGCTCGCGAAAACATCTTCATACATTTGTAACATCATTGGAATGAATTCTTGCAGAATGGGTTTTCATCTCCAGGCATGCCGCCGACAGGGTTCAAAAAGAAGTGGACATGTCCGCTCGCTGCAGGAAGGAGCGATGGTGAACGTCCGCGCAGTGGCAGCAGCAATGTTACACGATGATGGACATGAAATGCTGTAGATTATGGATTGTGGAAGTCAAAAGCAGCAAAATCAAAGGCAAAGATGTTCAGGGACATTATCTTGGTACATGTACAATTTAAAACACACTTCCTTTTTGTGGTGAAAGCACAAAATAAAAGCCCAAATCCTCAGAAGCGGCCGAGTCGATCCATACAACAGTGAGATTCATTGGATATTCAAGCCATGAAAATGCAAATGGGAATATTTCCTTTCCATTAAACGTTTGTAATTAATTTCTTAAACAACAGAGGACTTCTTCCCTCACACATTAATTTCGTTAGTCTGCAGAGGCATATTTTAGCCTCTCTGAAATTAGCACAATTAACCACCGCTGAATAACGATCGCTGGGCCGTTTGAGATTGCTTCTGGGTCTTTTCTCTCCATTTCAGTGACGCTACATCTAACCGCCTGACAATACTGAGCTAGTATTTGTCCAATATGTGAAAGCATGAATTATTGATACCCCCCTGCCGTATCTGTTGCCGTTTCCCGCGGGAACTCTCAGTTCTTCATGATGTGAGATAATGAAAACAGTCAAGAGGCAGATTTGCGTTTTCCCTCCAAAATGTCCGTCTCCGACCGTCTCGAGTCTTTGTAGGAGCGCTGTCGCTATCTCTTACATTTCCCACAGTTCAGCTCGTGGTGATGAAGCAAGCGCCTCATGAAAAATGGGAACAAATGTTGGTGAGGACTTTTGTGTCGACAGTGCCCCTAGGAGCAGTCTACTCTGTATGGATCAACATCCCTAATGTTAATAAGTTGTTATTATACTTTCTCTCATTAGCCACACTTGTAATGAATTTCAGCAGCGCTCATAACAGCTCTCATCAAGCCGTGGTCACACAGACCATCAGTGTCATACAGAGAAAACATTAGTAACACCTGGAGGGAAATAAACATCCTCTTACAGCTTCCCGGTGAGTTAACTCCGCTTCAGGACCGCGCCGAGCAATCGTCCACTTTCATTACGCCTTCTGTTACTTCAGGTTAGCTGGTTGAAAAGGATCAAAAAGGATCCTGTTGGATCATATCTGCAGATGAGACGCACATGCATGCCTTCGTCAGCACGTGTCTTAGACTAGCGCACCTCTGTTAGCGTGTAGCCCTTGGCCTGAGAAATACTTAGCTGTCATTTCCTCTCTGTGAAGACGTTTCCCTGAGGTACACCTGTGGTGGAGTCAATGAGGCAAGTAACGTTGAGGCAGACATCTTGGTCTCAGAGTGGATTGGCAGGCACAGCAGGTCTAGCACATGTACTGTATGTTTGTACTAGTATTTTTCCAGCCTGTATACTATTTAGAGTGTGTAATTTAGTATTATCACCATTTCCCTCTTCTTTAGCTTTTACAGAAGCTGCTATTTTGATAATATTTCTGGGATTTAAAGAGATTTAAGTAAAACAAGCTCATCAAAGACTGCGCACACATTTCTCAAGAATCCTAATTTATAATAATCACAGCTAAAATCTCTTCAATGAATTCTTCCGCTTATCTCCAAATGCGCTTACGTCACTCTGCTGTTATAAAGCGTAACATCAGACGCCGTCA
>CABFOQ010053950.1:0-15061 GCA_900660455.1 Gephyroberyx darwinii
ATACAATATTGTATACAAGTATACAATAGTGGCACGTATAACAGTAGTCGCAGGTATAACTGTAGTCACAAGTACAGTATAACAGTAGTCGCAAGTACAGTATAACAATAGTCGCAAGTATAACAAAAGTCGCAGGTAGTAGTCACTCAGTAAGAAAACGCAGGCACATAGGTGGCGATTTGGTACAGACTGATGATCCCAGGAGGGTCCAGGCATTCCATAACCTGAACGTTCTATTGCTGTATTGTTGTGTCATAAGGAAAGGAACCCTCTTCACCTGTTGGCTGGACATCTGGGCTTTTCATGGAAATGTTCAATACAATGATAATAAATTGAATTCTGCATTAGGTGTATCCTGACAAATCAATCCCTCATTCCATTTGTTTCATCCCTATGGCTGGAACCATTAGGTCATTTGTTCAGTTTGTCTTGGTTGGAAAGCACTTGGTAACTTTCTAATGGTGGACGTGTGTGTGTGTGTGTGTGTGTGTGTGTGTGTGTGTGTGTGTGTGTGTGGACTTAATGAGATGTGCTACAGACAAATTGGTATTAGAGGGTCCTAAAAACCCTGAAAAATGCCAAAAGAAATTTCATGTATCATACATATGAGAATGGTGGTCTATATGAGTAGTAAAAAGTTTTTGAGGTGCAGTTTATTTCCTCTCCCCTCAACATGAATCTCAATTCTTGAATAATGCTTCTCCTTTTTTTCAAAGTTCATTCAAATATCGTAACACCCCAGTGGCTGTTCACCAGCAACTTGTACGGTTTAATGAAAATAATTTAATTCATACCTTCTATTGCTAAACAAATGTATTTCTTAATTCATCATTACTGACAACTAGTGTCAGCAATACCTTAATAGAAACTATAATAAAAAATATATAAGTTTCTATATTGCTTTGCATGATGGGACAAACTGGGAAGACCTCTTTAATCTATCTATCTATCTATCTATCTATCTATCTATCTGTCTGTCTGTCTGTCTGTCTGTCTGTCATATAGGGGATTTTACTGTAATCATGTTCTGCCCCATATCACAAGATGACCATAGCATATCTGTGGGGGGTTGATAGGGTTGTAGATCAATACCAATGACTATTCCTTGGGTAGATGCAGAGATTTCAGCATTACTCTTACAACTCGAGTGAACTTTCCGAGATGGACCCTTGGAGAGCTGAGGAAGCGAGTCAATAACCATGTAGACTTCAGGAGCAGAAAAAAGATACATAGATACACCGGTACCTTTAATATAAATGACATCAATCACTTTCACTTCAAGAAGAATTTTATAGAGGGCTCTTATTTTTTACTCTTCCACCCAGGTGCTGCTGCTTTTACTTAAGTGAAGAATTTGTGTGTCTCTTCCACCACTCCCTCCGAGCAGAAAAACTCACCCAATCTTCTCCTTCTCTTTCCTTCCACACCTCATCTCCTCTACGTAATTCCCTGTCAGAAAATCAGTGGTTGTGACTGAGGGAGAGCAGACAGGATGATGGCACGTAATGAAAAGTTTGGGGGGAAAGTTCAGCTGTGCCGAGGCGCTGTACTGCTCTCGTGTGGGGGACGAGCGGTACTGCACTATCATCCTCTTCTCAGTGATGCTTCACCTTGCTCTCAGCCTGGCCACCGTGCATTTTAGAGTTTATCCAGGGAGTTTTAAATGGGTCTCATATGACCAAGGGTGGCAGAAATGTCTCAACCCATAGAGTACAGAGTCCTTCTACTGACGTGAAAACAGGAAATCAAGATTGGAGTTACAAACCTTTACAGTGTTCTTGTGATAAGTGCAAGACAGTTTTCTGGACAAATCAGAGGTCATGTCATTGGTTTAGCACATGCTAAATGCTTTTTGCACTTAGTGTCGCTGTTCTTTGATTGGTTGTCATGTCAAAGCATTATGTGATTTGACAGTTAAGTGCTCCGCTCAGCAGGGGGCCAATCGCTTATGCTGCAGAGGGTCATTTTCTCTCCATTGGTGGACATCATCTCGCCCTCACACGTTGCAAACATGCACACAAAATCAGGACTTGCAACTAAACCCTGAGCAATAGCTTTTTATTCATATAACAATGTAGGCTACAGTAACTGTTCAATAGGCTATTTCCCAATCGCAAGCCCAGGTCACTGCTCTGCCTTTCTGCAGTGTTTGGCTGGAAGGTAACCATGGTAACAGGCTGCGCACGGCCGGACTGGTGTGGATACGCCTAATGGATAATGAGGATGTGTGACGATGAGCCGCCCTAACTCTGATGGAAACAATCAATGAATTACTCTGGTATAAATGTTGAGTATCCTCTGGCTAACCAAGCCTCTAACTAGCTCAACTCCTCTGCTACAAGGAGTCAAAGAACATCCTCAAATATACTGGACAATAAAAAAGAAAGAAAAACTGTTCAGCCACTTATTTTCTTTCATGAACTCATTCTTATTCTCTGATGCTCTGCCGACAGAAAGTTAGACTTCTCTGATTTAACTTGAATGATTGCTCGTTGTTGATTCTTCTGGTCAGACTGCAGCTTTGCAAGTTCAAAGAGCACAACTCACAGATAGATAACAAATACTTTTTTTCTTTTTTTATAATTTACTTTTTTTTAATACAGAAAGAAAAAAATGTGTAATAGGCTATTATTAATATTAAAGCTTGATTGTAGCCACAAGATTTTACTGGCATTCAGAGAAACCTGAAAAGACTTGTGACTTGCAACACGACATCCCCCAGCCTTAGACCCTCACAGAGGACAAGGAAAAACTCCCAAAAAACCTTATAGGGAAAAATTGGAAGAAACCTCGGGGGGGGGCTACTCAGAGAGGGATCCCCCTACCAGGACGGTTGGGCGTGCAACAGATGCCGAGTTTGGGCAAGCAGCGTATACACAGTGCATAAAAGTTTATTATGGTGGGACATCCAGATCTGATGTGGGGCATCACAGCAGACGGCAGCTCAGTCAGTGTCATCGTAGGACTAGGGGACCACGCAGGTCCCAACACTGCCCAGATAGGAGAACCCAAATGCCCGCTCAGTCAGCATCGTCCTAGGAGTGGGGGACCATGTAGATGCCAATTCTGCTGAGCTGTAGCCTGGAACAGATGGGAGACACACCCACACCCATACACACACTCTCACTCACACAGACAGACATGACCAGCATCAGTGGACAGGAGCAGCTACACCAGGGGAATAGGACATGTAGGCAGGATGCTAGTAGGAACCTGAGCTAGGATGAGCTAACTGGTCTATCCTTGCTCTAAGAGACTGAGCCACTCCCTCAGGGCTGGTCAAATGATAGAGAGAATAAATGGGTTTTTAGCCTTGACTTAAAGACTTCGATAGAGCCTGCCTCTCTGATTGAGGCAGGCAGACTGTTCCAGAGATAGGGAGCCCGGTAAAGAAAAGGCTCTGTTACCTGCAGTTTTCTTTTTGACTGCTGGGATAGACAGGTAGCCAGCGTCCTGAGATCTGAGGGCGCGTGGCGGCTTATATGGTTTAATCAGATCTGATAAGTAGGACGGTGCCATCCCATCTAATGATTATTATATGTAAGTAAAAGCACCTTGAAGTCACATCTGGTCTGAATTGGTAGCCAGTGTAGTGAGGATAGGATGGGCATTATATGGTCAAATTTCCTAGTTGTGGTCAGGATTCTGGCAGCAGCATTCTGAACCAGTTGTAGTTTTTTAGTGCGCCCAGTAGGTAAGCCTGAAAAGAGGACATTGCAATAGTCGATTCTCGATGATACAAAGGCATGTACTAACATTTTTGCGTCTGCCTCTGTTAGCATGGGTCGAATCTTGGCAATATTGCGAAGATGATAAAATGCTGTTTTAGTGGTCTCCTTAATATGCAACTCGAATGAGAGGGTAGGGTCGAATTTTACCCCAAGGTTTTTAACGGTTTTTAACTTGCTCATAAAGACTTGTGACTTGACTTGAGACTTGTCACAAATTACTTGAGACTTGACTTGGACTTGAGCAGAGACTTACAAACACCTCTGACACACACACACACACACCCATGCATGCTCATCTCATGCTGAAACTAGTTACTGCTGCCTAATTCTGTAACACAAACAAGAAGCTGAGCTGTTTGAGCAGAAATAGTAATTATCTCCAGATCAGTTTCTCCACTGTGTTGACGTCTCCCAGGGAGAATCAGACACACTGTGACTAGGTAATAGAAAGATAATGAAACAGAGCCTCTGAATTTGTTGTCAGACTTGACAAAGTCTCTCGTTCAATCTATTAACTTTGTGTATTTCCCAATGTTCTACTGGGGGATGGTCACATTCACTGTAGCTGAACCTGTTTTAATCTCCAAACTATCAGGAGGATTCTACGGCTACGCTGTTCCTTCAAAATAGCGAAAATGGAAAAGGTTTGGAAAATAATAGATCCTTTTTAAGAGAATAGGACCCTTTGATCTTTTGTCCTAAATCTGTGTGTGTGTGTGTGTGTGTGTGTATATATATAAAGACAGATGTACACCGTGACATATCATATTCCACCTCCAGCATAGGCCTCATCGGAGCCTGGTACTTTTACTACTGCAGTTATATTTTATCTTGGTTGTAACAAGATAGGCTTCCAAATAATAGACCTTTTCTTTTTTCAATTTCTCCAACCATTAACTTCGACTTCACTGTCTGTGAATTTTCGTTTCTTCTCACATTCTTCATCAATGCTTTCGCCATTTTGCCTCAAAACTAAAATAACAATGATGGACATTTGTATGCAAACCAGGCTATGAATGGAATCCATTCATGGTAAATTGTGGGCGTGGGCGTGCACGATTTCAAGATGACTGAGATTTATCAGGAAAACCCTTGTGTACGCAAGGTACACTGATGAAAAGACTGTGTACACATGCTTCCAATTTTGTGTGTATACAGATTTCTAGTCTGAAACTTAAGTTGTATGCATCTAATATAAATCAGAGTCATCAGAATGAATCAGTGTTTTCCAGCAGCATTGCTTTCATCCAATACTGATACAATATCAGGATGTCACATGCAAAGCAAATGACACAGCTTACTCCATTAGCTTTTCGTGATGATAGTTAAAAAAGGTGGATGCATTTGAGATAATCTTTTCACAACCACTTGGACCACTATGTCCAAGCAAAACCTACTGAAATTGAATTAAAATAATAAGGTAATCTCCCAGAAGATATTAGGGTATGGCAAGGTGTGGCACACTCCATACATTATCCTATGTGAGTCCACATTAGATTTTGTAGTTTCTTATCATCATAATGGAGAGCAAATATTAAGCAAATTGCCAGAAATCTATTTGAAAGCCAGATCTCAAAAATAAAGGGAGCATCCAGGACCAGTGTTCCATCTAAGATGATAGTATGGTGACTTACATCTAATAATTTATCACAGTGACCAAATAATATCATGTCATCAGTCATTGTTCCGTTTGTCCCCAGAAATTGAGTCTATTTACACAAACGCTCAAAAGTTTGGGGTCACTTAAAAATGTTATTTATTGTGCTTTTCTTATTTTTGAAAGAAAAGCACTTTTTTTTTCAATTAAAATAACATTAAATTGATCAGAAATACAGTCTCAACATTGTTAATGTGGTAAATGACTATTATAGCTGGAAACGACTGATTTTTAATGGAATATCTCAAATAGTCTCAAAATGGCCAGAAAAGAAGAACTTTCTTCTGAAACTCGTCAGTCTATTCCTGTTCTGAGAAATGAAGGCTATTCCATGCGAAAAATTCTCATACAACAGTGTGTACTACTCCTTTCACAGAACAGCGCAAACTGGCTCTAACCAGAATAGAAACAGAAGCGAGGCCGCGGTGCACAACTGAGCAAGAGGACAAGTACATCAGAGTCTCTAGTTTGAGAAACAGACTCCTCACAGGTCCTCAACTGGCAGCTTCATTAAATGGTACCCGCAAAACACCAGTCTCAACGTCAACAGTGAAGAGGCGACTCCAGGATGCTGGCCTTCTAGGCAGAGTAGCAAAGAAAAAGCCATATCTGAGACTGGCCAATAAAAGGAAAAGATTAAGATGGGAAAATAACTATTTAGGGAAGAAGCAGTCAGCTGGTATTCTGTCTATAATGGAGTGGCCAGCGCAGTCACCAGATCTCAACCCTATTGAGCTGTTGTGGGAGCAGCTTGACCGTATGGTACGTAAGAAGTGCCCATCAAGCCAGTCCAACTTGTGGGAGATGCTTCAGGAAGCATGAGGTGAAATTTCTTCAGATTACCTCAACAAATTGACGGCTAGAATGCCAAGGTCTGCAACGCTGTAATTGCTGCAAATGGAGGATTCTTTGACGAAAGCAAAATTTGAAGGACAAAATCATTATTTCTAATCTTGTCAATGTCTTGACTATATTTTCTATTCATTTTGCAACTCATTTGATGAATAAAAGCGTGTGTTTTCAAGGAAAACATAACATTTTCTAGGTGACCCCAAACTTTTGAGCAGTAGTGTATATCTTAAAGTATTATACAGTGGATTTCTGTCCATACATTCTCTGAATTCAACTGTGTTGTCTGGCATAATGGGAATAACAGTCGATGCCTGTCAAGGCCCACAACAGTCATATTAACAATGAACTGACAACCATCCCCCCATCCTTTGCTTTTCACTCCCTCTCTTTCCAGAGGATGTGGGGAGATGCGGCTATTGATTTCACATCATGTATTGTCATGCCAGGTTACAGCATTCTCTTTTAGTGCCATACTATTGACAGTTGCTGACTTCCAATGCCTTGGAAAAGGGGTCCATATATGGTGTTTTCCGACTGCAGGAACTATCCATGGATTTAGTAGTATTGGTACTTAGTCCCAGGAACTTTGACCTTTCTGACCGGGGGAACTAGCCACGAAAAGGTTCCTCCTGGATAGTTCCTGGCCCCAAAATAAGTTCCTGCTAGTGAGGTAGTACTTTTCGGGTGACCGAAAGTCTGCCAACTGCCATTTTTAAATACCGGCTTAAATACTAGCTTGTTCAAGCTCTGCTTCAACTTTGGCGCGTCTCGTTTCCAAAAAACAATTCTAATATCACGTTCAGTGTTGAATCAAACTGTAGAATTTTAAGTTTCACTTTCGTTTTCACATCGGGAGGCTCAGTTGGATTGAGTGCCGTGCTACTGGTTTGTCTCATAAACTGGATGTGCCTTGTACAGACAGCTTGTACAGAGAGCATAACGGGATGCACCCCAGCACAGGGTTAGAGATCGATTTAGATCAAGTTCAGATCAAGTTCTAAACATTAACCGACTTTTTATTTTGTGGCGGATCAACACCATAGCTGCTTAAACTTCCTCCATGTTTGCTGTTGTCGTGTGGGTCGTTGCGTATTTAAAGTATGAAACCAAACATTTGACGCGTCACATACTCCTTATTTGCATAATCTCTCCAGTACTTTGGTGTGGTCGGAAAGCAACCTCGAACTCTTTCGGGGAATTAAAAAGGTTCCTGCTCAAAAAAGTACCCAAAAGGTTCTAGTTCTTGTAGTTGGAAAACTCCTATAGTTGCTTGGGGTGGGCACTTTTTTCAAGGCTTGAATGAGATGGACCTGACAGCTTTTGAAATCTAGAAATCCAGCAGCTCTCACATACACATAAACACATACACGTGCTCACACATTCATAACAATTAGATATCATGCAAATTACTCGTCCAAATCAAATCGAATCAAATCACTTTTATTTGTATAGCCCTTAATCACCGTTACAGTCTCTAAGGGCTTCACAGCGCTCAACATGTGAAACAATAAATGGTTAGTACACGACATCCCCCAGCCTTGGACCCTCACAGAGGACAAGGACAAACTCCCAAAAAAGTGCAAAGTGCCAGTTGATGCTGGAAAGACTTTGAGGGACATTACTGAGAGAAACTGTACTCAGCTACACAAGCCTGAAGCGTCACATGGGCAGGTATATGATGAAGTCGTTCAAGGCCTGGCACAACTTTGAATTTAGAGCTACTGTCAAAGTTCTAGCACATACTGCACATTCCTGGCAGAATAAAATAGCATTGAAAAGAAAAAAATACTCGGGTATGTTCAATCTGTCTTAACAGACGCATTCTACCAGATCCTGGCTGCAAACACTTGGCTATAGCTCACTTGACAAAACACAATGACAAAACAAGTCACATCCTCTTAAGAGTTATTGCCTTGAAAAAAAGCGGTAGACAGTTCCACACAATCTGTCCGTAATACACTATGCCCAAGACACCGTTACCAAAAGGGTCTTGAAGTACTTTCAAATCAAGAAATTTAAAACTTCAACTTAAAATAATTTGCTCATAATGTGTGGCACTTACTGGTGTTAGTGCCGCACTTCTACTTCAATCACAACTCCTCAAAGCCATCTTCACTGGTAGATATACCACTTGTAGTAGTTACTGTCTCTGGGAGGAAATGATGCAGGAATCACAGCTAGGGTCCAGGCCATCACTCTGGAACCCACTCACTGTATTAGCAAGGGCAGCCAAGGTAATTGCTTATCAATTGTTGTGGTTGAATTACAAAGATACACCACTAAACAAGCTTTTTAAACCAAGTGCTGCAGGACAAGAGGAACAGCAATAGTCTTTCTTTACATAAAATAGCCTCTCTGACAAAGAAACAAGAGAAACTATTCTAGCACTGGCTTCACCACAGCGGAAACCAAATGGCTGTAGGCACTCAGTCTCCCCAAGAGGACCAGCCATGGTAAAAGTACAGGATAGATATGGATTAGCTGTTTCTTCTGCGCCTCTGTGTTATTTGGGTGCTGGAGTGAGAAGTGTACTGCTGTGCCAACATCCCTGTATCATTCTTACTGAAGCAGCAGGAGTATTTTCACTGCCCATGACGAATTCTCTGGATATTTCTTTATCAGAATTGTACCTTTCTAAAGGCCGAGTTATACTTCTGCGTAGGTACACATAAACATCTACGTGTAACTATGCAGACAAATCATCAAGACAAATGGACCAGTGCCCTGAAAAATATGTTTCTGGTCCTACTATTTTTCACCCAGTGATGAGCATGAACTTTGCTTCACATTCCTTTCTGTTGTGCATATTCTGACCAATCAGATTTGATGCCACCTCAGCGTGAGGGACTAGTGTGGAGTGGACGTGGCGGCGGCAACTTCAAGCTACGAGGCAAACAGGAAAGACATTTTATGTCATGCTGGAAGCAACAGTTTTGGGTGAAAAATGACAAATCAATCCACACAGTGTTTTGCAAAGTGTGTCGGCGATTTCTGAATAAAGCGGATTGAAGAAGTAATTTGATAAAGGAACCACAAATTATCATAAATATACCCTTGATGTGATAATAACCAACTGCATCCAGCATGTGTGCTCACAAAGCGAGTTGACAACCCATCGTCACGCAAGGCGGATGATTGAAGAGACGTACCAGCAAGTAGAAATGCTAATTAGCACAGCTTCCAAGTGTGGTCATTGCAGCTTCGGTCATTAATTGGATCACACACCCACTGACAGGAAGGAAGGGATCTGGCAGGTTAGTTCCATCAGAAAGGGTGAGTTCAACTGCGTAAGATATTTTGTCTTGAGCAGACAAACCATTGTAATATTTCTCTATGAGACATGAAGATGTTTAACTCGCTAGTTAGCTAGCTAAGCAGAAGATGCGGTAAAACTCCGTAGCACTTCAGTGGTTTTCTGCCACCACTGCCAATGATTGTATCTTTAATCCAAGTGCGTGGCGCACGAGACGTGTCCTTTAGATAGACCTTTGTTTAACCAGAAACAGAAGTCTCGCTCAAGGAGAATCTCGCTCTGAAATCTGAAAGATGAGGTGAGTTGTTGCAGGAAGAGGTTAAACAAAGGTTTCTGGTTAAACAAAGCTCTGTCTCTGTAGGGATCCTTTCCGTAATGTTGTCAGAGACTTTGAATAACAATCTGAGCCTGTCAGTGGCAAAAACAAGCGCTTTTAGTGGACGTACTTTGTTTCGCGACTGTCGGCTGAGGCGATCTATTGGACCAATTCCAAAACTTTTTGTACATATTTTGGGGTCTAAATGACTAATATGTACAAATAGGGCCCAGGTTTAAAAATACCTGAATTACCTTTAAATGTGATATGAAGGGATGCAAAAGTAACGTTGTAACGATTTATTTCTCTGATTTGTAATTGTAATATTAGTATTGAAATTAAAATAGTAATTTGTTGCACTGAGCTGTGAAGTTGTTAAGGGAAGGTCCAATATCAACTTTAAACGTCATGAACTCCAAAGCTGAAAAACCTGACGCTAATTTTCACACTTATAACATAACAAAAACCACATGCTAGAAACATAATGCCTTTTCTCACTGCAGTGTTAATATTGGTAGCTTTAATATTTAGCTTTGTATTCTACCTGTGATGTTTACCACTTGACAGCTCTTTCTGAAAAGCTAATTACACTGAGGTCAGAAATAGTTGACAAACTGTTGGTGTTAAATGCAACATTAACCTTTACTCTGCCTGCTCCAGACATAGAAATTGTTCATGATTGTTCATGCTTGTTTTCAGTAATTTGCATTTAGTTATCTTGCTTACTGTTAAGCCAGTCGGGCCAATTACTAGATAGAAAAGGAGGAGCTAGAAAAACAGAATTCATAGGCCGCACTGCAATCCACAGGCTGAATCCTGTACTTGGTTTTGGGTGTCCAAGGATCTCATAGTGCAACATGTAGGACCTTCTTAGCATCGTCATTCAAGAGAACATTGAAATGTGCAATGTGCGTTAAGTAAGCTGCCTCCCCATTGCTACCCTCGCCCACTTTCCCCTTTCCTTCAGTAGTTTTATAGGCATTTTAAATACTGGAAGTGTTTTATTAAAAGAATTATATTGTTAATACAACTACATTATTGTAATAAACCTGTTGCTACATTTTCATAAAGATTTGATTCATTTGCTTTGCATTTCCAACAAACTCTCTCCACAGACACTTCCAGTCCTCAGTTATTCAATAAATTGGTATTTCTTTTGGAATCACGTCTCTGTCTTGCTCCAGTTACAAACTTGTGTAGCCTGTGTATGACCAAGGTATTAGCCCAGGTCCCTTTAATATATTCCTGGGGTGAAATTCCCCAGGTGGGGTTAGCTATATTTCTGTTATTATTTACCTTGCCACACAAACATCAGACTTTCAAACAAACCAGATTATTGATGCACATAATAAGAAAACATTGTCAATGTGAAACTAGCTTCTTTACATTGTGAATATTTGGAATTGTAGATACAGGCAACTAAAATAATTTAAATTGTAAATTAGATCATGTAGAGCATTTCAAACTGTGCATGCTATGTCTTCTACTACCTCTTCTAAAATAACAGGGCAGACCTAAACAATGTTATATCACCTAATGTTAATCTAAATGTGCCACTGGATTATAGCTTTATGTATAAAAAATGTAATAAACAAGACACTTTTTATTTTTTATTTTGCTTTTTTTTTTCTATGGACAATCCCCATAGTTGAGGACTGCAAGATCATGAAATGAAAGACCGCATAGTGGGAACTTGCCTTGAGCCCCAAGAGTTCAGGGGTCTGGAAGAAGTCCAGACATTCAGGATTAATAATCTAGAGGATTAAATCATAGCCTAAAGCCATTACCAAATCCCACACTGGATCACTGCAGTGTAAATCACATGTTATACACCATACACGGTCACCTGGGGATGTGCACAATGTTCAGTCGGCCACAAAATAACACCAATCTCACACCTGCTCCTTGAAAGCACCTACCTACTCCCATGTAATTCTCTGCACTGCTGGTTTATGTGTCAAGTGGCTCAAAGGGCCTATGTTTAAATTGATGCACCTCTTCACAGCTTTCCACCAGTCCTCATTTCAATCACCCTCTCATAACAGGACTATAACAAACACCCCAACACATAAGCAGATTGAGCCATCAAGTCAACATTTGAATACAGACATCTTCATACAGAAAAAAAATTGAAAAAGAAAAAGTATAGTCCTTTGTCAGTATCCCCCAATCCCCATGAGTGTCAAAGGAGCAAGCAACATTACTACAAGCAAGGACTTTGTGACAAAGGGATCAGCAGGCGGAGGAGTTTTATTTGGAAAGGTCAGGCCTCCTGCAGGAGAGAGGGAGGCAGGGATAAGAGAAGGGGCAAAGATAGGCAGGAACAGGGAAATCATTCTGATTCATGTGTCACCCAGCATCTAAGGCACAGTGGTGATGCTGCGATGGAGGAATGCCTGCGAGACTTTCATACCAGGACATGCAGGCTCGCTGGTATACACGGACAAATACAAATACACAAAAATGAAATCACAGTGTATGTGTAGTCTATCCTCACTTAAACTTCCCTCACCGATTTTGAAAAAATTACATTGAAATGCATGGCACCAATTCATGTGGGCCTGCCAATTCACCAGCTTGAGCCAGCCTGTTGCTGGGGGTCGGGCAGAGAGACAGCTGAGAGGAACAGTCCCCTGATCCTGCACTCTGCTGTCGGGAAACAAGAGCAGGCATGCATCTACACAGCTCCATGTGCTGCTGTGGTTTGTCTGGCCCATTCTTGGGCTAGCAAGTCTCTCACTGCAGCCAGTCCACAGACGCATCACATAACTCTATCCAGATTAGTGAGGCAGCTGGCTGACATGCAGGTTTCCACCCTAAATGGTAGGCTACTGTAGCTTCCTACATGAGGCTAACTGCTAATTCATTGGGGTGGATTCCCTCATAAAACTGGACTACATTGTGAATGCCAATGCTAATGATATTGGTGGCAGATGGGCTGCTTATGCTGGTCTTTGTTATGGATCCTCTTGTCCACAAGGAGCACAAACATGCAGGCAAACAAACCCAGAAGTGTCCCCATGTGATCCAAATTTAAATGATCATCTTTCATTGCAAATACAGTGTGCCTAGCATAACACAGTGAATCAATTATTCCATCCACTCATTTATTTAGTACCTCACCCTTGGAATATTTTTGTCATTCATTTATCCACTCATCCACTTTTCTAAACAAGCTGTTGATGAATTGGAGGTCTCTTCTTGTGCGGAACATTGACTATTGACCAAAATTTTACTCCAAACAAACACCATGAGATGCCTTAATTAACCTTTAAGGCCCTTGCTTATTACTGAAGGTTTTGAATATCCCAGAAGAGCCTGTTTCTCAGTGCGAATGGTGTAGATGGACTTTGAGTGCATAATGAACCATATTAAGATACAAGGGAAAATCCGTCCCTCCCAGCATGCCTGTCTTGCTTTCCCAGCAGGAAGGAGGGATAAAGGACAAGAAGGTGGTGGGGCTCCTGTATCTCTGTGGGAACCCTGGTGATGTTGATCAAATATTGAGGCTAGCACTCAACTATTATTCTTCACACTAAGTGTCAAAGCAATTCAAAATATTAATGTCAAAACACATCATAAATGGCTGTTATTGAAGACGATGCAGCATAGCCTTGCATGGTCACTCAATCAGCCACTCAGGCTCAAAATAGGAAAGTCGCTCTCCATTTGGCTCTACCTTCCAACTGAAGAAATAGGCTCTTCCAACAGCAGCATTTAAAGAGTCAGCAGAGAATGAAATTTAAGAGGGAATTTTCTTTAAATTAGATTCAAAAGGCTGAGCAACAAATGAGTTTGGTTGACTCCCTATGATTTGCCTATTACTATGAATTGCTTTAATAGCCATTAAACTCTTCATGCCATTTACCACAGGCTAACACAGACCCTTAGTAGTTCATCACCATCTCTTTATATCACACTGGTGGTGCAGACAAAGTGCGGTGGTCAAGGCCAAAGCGATTACTCATTTACACATGAGGGCTCATGTATGTCCTGAGAGTGGCTCAGCTCGCTCCTAATGGGACAAACTATTCAACAACACATACGTATCCACACATCATCTGCATCGGTGTGGCTTCACACTCCTCCTAATTGAGTCCATGGGTAATGCAGAGCTGCTGATGCTGGCGCTTTTAAATAAGGCACACTGGGCATATGTCCACGGTGGCAGTCATACCTATTCCTGCATTTAACCCAGCTAGCACCACAGCTTGTTGTTCTTCAAAGAGGAAACAGCAGTAATTCTATGAACCAGAAAACTTAATAAATCATACCTAATCCATCATATACTGTGGGCTCTCTGCTGACCCCACAGTGGACCAAAACACTGTTACTGTAGTGCTACTCTGAGAATGTAGCAATTAGGTGCCTCATGAATAGAGACTGTCATACTTATTTCAATGAAGTACACTCAAATTAAACCCCACACTGTAAAATATATGGCTGTAAATTCACAGTAAATTACTGGCTACTAGTTGCATTACTTTCACAGTAATAAATAAATATAAAAATCCACAATAAATTACAATAAAATTACAACTTACTACTGCAATTTCACAGTAAACTTTAAATCTACAGTAGCTGTATGCTACTGTAGAATTACAGCAATATACAATAGAATGACTGATTTCACAGTAAATGAGGGCTGAAATTACTGTAATTTAGCTGTATGCTGCTGTTTTATTACAGTAATAAGCAGCTTTAAATTTACAGTAATCACCTGTATTCTCACATATTAACTATAAAAGTAATGCAACTCAACCCTCCTGTAAAAAAGGTAAATTAAAATAAAAACCAAAACAATATTTATATTTTTACATATTTATTCAGCTTCAGTACCATTTTCATTTTAAAGTTTCAAGTTCAAGGTATCACTTTAAAACGGTGTTTTTGAAAAAACAGCAACATAGAAATCCTCATAATACACATAACATAATAAAAATAAAATATAAAGTTGAAATTCAGTATTTGACATTGAAAACAACACACTTCAAAACAAACAGCAACATAGAAATGTGATGAGTCATGAGTCCTGATGTCTACGTTGACATTACATTACATTCCAGTCATTTAGCAGACTCCTTTATCCAGAGTGACTTACAATACGTGCATTCAACATAGGTAGAGAACTACTAGTCACCAGAAACCAGAAGAGCATTTACTTCCTAAACATCATCTAAAAGCAGAACCAGTGCTGAGGTAGAAGATCAATAAGTTATCTCTATATATATATATATATATATTAGTGCTGC
>CABFOQ010053951.1:0-28079 GCA_900660455.1 Gephyroberyx darwinii
CAACATTCTAGAACCCCGGGGAGATGAAGAGTGGAACCGTTCACAACATTCTAGAACGCTAGGGAGATGAAGAGTGGAACCGTTCACAACATTCTAGAACACTACGGAGATGAAGAGAGGAACCGTTCTCAACATTCTAGAACACTACGGAGATGAAGAGTGGAACCGTTCACAACATTCTAGAACACTACGGAGATGAAGAGAGGAACCGTTCACAACATTCTAGAACACTACGGAGATGAAGAGTGGAACCGTTCACAACATTCTAGAACACTACGGAGATGAAGAGAGGAACCGTTCTCAACATTCTAGAACCCCGGGGAGATGAAGAGTGGAACCGTTCACAACATTCTAGAACACTACGGAGATGAAGAGTGGAACCGTTCACAACATTCTAGAACACTACGGAGATGAAGAGTGGAACCGTTCTCAACATTCTAGAACACTACGGAGATGAAGAGAGGAACCGTTCACAACATTCTAGAACTCAACGTGTCATGAGGTGATGTCACAGGTACAGCCGGCGTCCATTCTGCAACTCTCCTAACAAGCATTTAACACGCCCGAGCAAAAATGTTGAATTATTATCTCATAGATATTTATTTAGAGTATTTATGAACTTTGTTAGTGCTGTGGTAGTGGACAAATTGCTGAATTAGAAGTTTCATTGCTTTTAGTCCCAAACACTATACATATATATATATATATATACATATAAAAACCTGGAATTCATTAGTATTTTTTCATTTCATGAACATAAATAGGCAAACATCTGATTCATAACAAATACTAACTTAATAGTAACTTATAATGCGTTTTATTTTCATGGCAACAATTTCATCATCGGCGTCAGTTTTTCCAGTGGTTGAAATCTCATTTGTATTGAAATTGCCCGACTACCACATTACTCAAACAGATGTCATTTGACAAAGTTGGTGAGTTAAACTGTAACCCTGGAATATTTTCAGCTGAATGTCAATGTGTATGGACAGGAAGTGGAACGGCCGGCAAATATGCAGTGGTTAGCACCATGAGCTATAAGCCTGTTCTGAGGAAACCACACCATGTTATGATTAGAGGGGTCAGATACCTCAAGGCGTTCTCAAAGACCTCGATCTGGCATATCCATATATTCTACTTTTACATTCAGCATTTATCTAGACATTATCCTCTATTAGTAATGTTGCAGTCACCATCGCCTATTGTTTGAATTTCAGGGACAGAGCAGAAGTGCAGCACTTTGCAGAACCTTGCAGAAAAAAAGGGGAACTCCACATGAATCTGTGAGAGATCACATCCGTGTACAGTCGAGGTTAAGTGATCTCAAGACAGCAGAGTGGGACGACGTGTTTCAATATTTCATCTCCTTCAGAGATTCAGTGACTCTCCAGACTGGGTGAGACCGAGAGAGAGGGAGAATGGATATCATTGGATGTAGTTGAACTACTTTTTTTTTTAAAGCACTGTTAGTTTTAGAAACTGCACAATGTAGAGTGGTTAAAGTTTAATTCAACTTTCATTTTGAAGTAGTTTGGCTGAAAAAAAAACATTTTCCTCATTACTGGACGTGGATGAGAAGAATATTTCATGTTTCAAACTCAACTTATTGAGCAACAGAATGTAATGCAAACTAATCACATATAAGTAAAGACAAATGATTTTTTTTCTCCATGTGACTTCTCACTGGGGGCGGGGGGGGTAGAACAATCCCCATCTCGTCATTGAGGATGCATATAGTGGTTTTCACCTCCCGTACTCAGGGCCACCGACAAAGCCCTGTATGACTTGTTAATATCTCACAGCCCACCCTGTGCATTGAGAAATGGTTTGACTGAAGTGAACTAGAGTGATAAGTATGAGAATATCCAACACCTGTATTTTACATTGAACTTTAATACAGAATAATTAGCCATCTGTTTCTGTGCAGATCCCTCTGAGGGGTGGAGCCCTGGAGCGGGGAAAGACACATTGGCCCACGTTCATGAAACTCCACAGTAACGCCATTGTGGCACGCAAAATCTGTGGCTCGTTATTTTGAACTTATTCATACATTCACCGGGGCTGTGATTACTGTAAGGGAGCCATGTTACCGCCGCCTTATTCTCAGCAATAGCCAAGGTGACAGCCAATGAAATTCAACATGTTAATTATGCCTTCCATATTTAACACCCACACTGATTAGCCAGCCAGAGTATAGTATAGGACAGTATAGCTGTGTCAAGCCAGCTACAGAGAGCTGGAAGAGACCAGACCAGAAGACCAGAAGAAAGGAGATTTTGCCTTCAAAGTAAAGGCGCAAGATTTATTACTCCTGAAAAAAAGAGCAAGTATTATACATTTGCAGTGAAAGTCTAGCCTAGATGTTTTTGTTTTTTATTTAGCTATAGCAATAGTAGTATGCATGTAGTATAGAAATAGCCATATGAGCATATGCAAGATGGGATATATGCAGGACTGTCAAAAATGTATGAAGACATTCTCAAACTTATTCTAGACAACTTGGAAGGGTGTCTACTAGGTTCGAAAAGTCTTTGTTGTAAATAATGAAAATCTATTGATGAAAAAATGGTACAATCACTAAAACTGCTGGAGGCAAGTGAAAGTGCATTTTGAGAATCACTTAGTGATTCATAGCCATATTATTCAAAGACCATTAAGACAATCTCAATCCTTTATACAGCTGACAGCTAAAACGCTGATACAGAGCAGGGATGAATAGGGGCATGATCAATTCACACTGATGTTCTTTTATTGCCTTTTTTATACTGCATAGAAGAATGCACAGGGGAAATAATGCATCTCTTATACGACATTAAATATATGTCTTATGGATAGCTGTAACGTTCTTCAAGTTCCTTGGAAACCATATCAGGAGGACCTCACATGGATCTGTGATACATCAGCACAGCTTCCCTACCTGGAAAAAAAGTCTGGAAAAAGTCAACCTGTCCTCCAAAATGCTCATCAACTCTGCTCTCTGGGCATCACAGCCTTGTGCAGGCAATGCACAAACTCTGACCACAAGGCGTCGCAGAGGGTAATCAAAACAGGCAGATTGGAGTTTTAGTTCATACGTTTCTCAGAGGCAGGACTGCTCTGGAGTCAGAAATAATCTGCGTGATGGAGTTAAACCTCAACGGGTGAAGCCAAAGAACCACAGCTAGCTAAGTAACGTTAGACTGAAGCCCAGTGTTCTGCTACTAACTAAACCTAGCCATACCAAGTCACCTAAGTTAGCTAGTTAGCAAAGCTGACCTTCCAAGGTCAAACTAGCCATTATCAATAAAGTTGAATTATTGTCAATAAAGTTGAATTATTGTTAAGCTGTATGTTAACTTGTTGCCATTGTTTTGTTGGCTGCTATAAGTTGTATACCTTGAGTTTTCATTCAGCACTGAATTTAACGTGAGACTACCCTCAATCTTTCATGCTGTGACTTATCACCTTTTACACAGTTGGTGGAGTAATTACGATTCTGTGGCTTTACACAGAGGACTTGTCTGGTCTGGTTGGGCTTCTTTACTGGGTTGAACTGTAGGTCAGAGCTAGGATGACATACATTAACCTCTTCATCTTTACACAAAATCTAATGCTTGATCAGAGCCACCAATTTCCCAGTACAAGTGCCCTGTGTAAAGACTTTACACGTTACCTTAAACCATCCAATTACATGGGGTTTGAATGAACTTAACAGTCACAATGAAATGAACCATCCTTAGTCCTGTGTGTAATTCTTTCGGTGGGAGAGACGGCTGTGATGCAGGAGTCAGGCAATCCACTTACTGAAGCTGCATCACATTCACTCTGAAAGCAGATTGAGAGTTCATCGGTGTGCAAGTCACATACAGTGACATCATGATTAAGTTATTACATCACACAGAGCTCTTTCTTCCCCCTCTGCCTCCCTATGAGCAGAATCTCATTTAGAGTCCATGAGAGAAAAACATGTTATGTCATGTTATTCAATCTAGTAAACATGGCATATCTGCATTCATTCTATATTTTGAAAAGCTTATATTTTTTGTGTTTGTAGTAATATTACCAAAGGTGACAGAACAGAATAATATTGAGAATTTGAAAGGGAGAGGAGGTGAAAGGCATCAGATTAGAAGGTTAGATGGGCTAGATTTGAACCCACAACATTATGATTACAAAGTAAAGCACTTGGGACCTGCTGGGAAATGAGGAAGCCTACACTATATGGCCAAAAGTCAGTGGACACCCCTACTAGTTATTGAGTTCAGGTGTTTCAGCCACCCTGTGTTTCAGGGTTTGGGCTTGGCCCCTCAGTTCAAGTGAAGGTAATCTTAATGCTACAGGATACCAAGACATTTTAGCCAATTGGACGCTTCCAACTTTGTGTCAACAGTTTGGGGAAGGCCCTTTGCTGCTCCAGCATGACTGTGCCCCTAAGCACAAAGCGAGGTCCATAAAGACATGGTTAGACCTGTTTGGCGTGGAGGAACTGGATTGGCCTGCACAGAGCCCTGACCTCAACCCCATTGGACACCTTTGGGAGGAAGTAGAACGCCGATGGTGAGCCAGGTCTTCTCGTCCAACATCACTGCCTGACCTCACTAATGCTCTTTTGGCTGAATGGACACAAACTCCCACAGACACTCCAACAGCTTGTGGAAAGCCTTCCCAGAAGAGTGGAGGCTGTTATAGCCACAAAGGAGGTCCAACTCCATATTAATGCCCATGGTTTTAGAATGGGATGTCCAGCAAGCTCATATAGGTGTGATGGTCAGGTGTCCACTGACTTTTGGCCATATAGTGTATGTTCACTCATTTTGGTCTATCCTGTTGTTCTGTTTGTCCACTTTTTATCTGTTCCAAGATGTTCCATAACTTTGTGTTCTCTTGACATTATGAGTATGACAGGCCAATATCGTATTAATGCTAAAGCTTTGTTTGTGATTTATGGATTAGTCTGATAGAAGGCAGAGAGAGTTTCCAGTCTGCTCTCAGTGATGGTTTCAGGTTTTGGTCTAGCTATATTTATTTTGGGTAAAGACGTGAACAGACAAATACGTATTGAATCTCTATTCATTTTCCTTTCGATTTATTCAGACATTACTCAGCCCTGCTCAGCTTTATTCCAGCCTTTTAATATTGTGGTTGCTAAGATAAGGCATTTTCTCAATACCTCCATATGTCTTCATAATTTATCTCCCCATATTAGTATTTAGAGATAACCAGGAATATCATGTAATGAGTTTAATGATATAAATGAAAGAAGACCTAGCTAATATCAAAACAGTCTGCAATCTCATCCCAGCGGATATATTTGGAGTGCTTCTAAGTCTAATTTCATAAGACGGGCCTCTCTTCCCCAGAAGTAATGACCATGTCTTCATAGTCTTCTCTCCAATTTTTGTCAGTATCAGCTGTCAGAAATGTTTAATCATCATCTTTATTCTTATAAACACTCGGTTAAGAGTGTGGTCAGGGTGTATTGCGTCTGCGGAGCACTGTTTTGGTAGTGGTCATATATCTTGGATCATTGGAATTTCATGGTGGCCTTGCAGCAACAGCCTTTCTTGTACAGCTGTCCCGCTGTAATCCAAATTGTAAGGATACAGCCTCTTAAAAAATGTCAACATTTAAAAATGGTTATTCACTTCTGGGGCTTTGAAACAGACCACCCCCGAGCTTTGGCTGTCAGTCAGTTTGAACCGACTGGAGATTGCGTCGGCAGAGGGCATAAAGTATGAGTTTGAAGAGTTTGACACTTTAAACTCATTCAATAAAAAACTATGAGTATTCAGATGTTCATTTTGTTGATTGTTCTAATGCAGGGAGGACAGAGCAGGACAGACATCTGGTGATCCTCTCACTTTTTGAAGAATCAAACTTATAAACAAATCTATACTTTTTGCATTCTGCCATTCGAATCTCCATTGTTAGTTTGAACTATGACCGTTGACCTTCAGGAATCTGGGCGGTCTCTGTTGTTGCTCCTAGCCTGTCTGTGCTATTGTGTTATTGGAGATTACATGTTAGTGTTAAAAGGTTTGTGGTGGGAGTTTCAGGACGACAGGTAAATTGGGGATACCCTGTACATTTTCACGCACATAGGTAATTGTTTGTCTACAAACACTCGGTGTATTGGTTGGTGCCACCTTTGTATTTGTTTTGGGGAAGTCCTTGTTTTAGATTAACAGGTTAGGATCTCTGTTTGTGCTTCGGTTTTCAGGTGTCGGGTTTAGCCAGGCTGTTTTCTTATATTTATTTCTGTTTGTTTGGCACAACCACCTTGTCCCATCCTCCCCCACATTTGATAACTTGTCTTTGTTTGCACATTTTGAAGAGAGCCACAAAAGAACACACTCTCTTCCACATCTACTCTGACTCCCTTGCCTCTTTGATTGTCATTATCGTCCCCATTTTCCACCAAGGGGACATAACAAGGATAACCTGGATGGGGAGAATTGCATCTCTGAAAAACAAATTCTGCAAGTATTTGATTGTTAACAAAATCTTAACAAAATGGCCTTTTTACCCTTGCAGCTGATAGGCCAGATGCTTGCCAGGGATACAATGGTGTAGTTGTGAGTGTTTACTGTGGTTTCTGTACCATTCTGTTGGATTGTTGTTGAAACTTTGAACTTGTATTGATGATACTGCAGACTTTGCTTTGGTCACCATGTCTGGAATTTCATACCGATAGCTATGGGATTAAATTGGAGCTTTTCTTGGTGATGTTGACCTTTGCAGCTGTTTGATGTTTGAATTGTGTGACTTCCTCACCATTCCTCATTGTGACTGTAACCTTCAGCCTCTAGCAATTAAATGAATATTTCTCTGGATGGAATTTTTGGTCTTTATTGGCTGGATTTGTATTTGTTGATAATTAGCATTAGCGCTCGATGAATTAGTTTAGCATTATCGAGTGTACTGTTGGAAAGCGTTGTGCCTCAGTGAGTTTTTCTGGATAGGTGACCAGATGACCAGATTACACACAATAATAGAATAAACAAATAGGAAAGGAAAAGCAAAGATGGCCACCAGGGACAAGAGCTTGGTTGGCGTTGCTAATTAACAACCTTTTCAGCGTAATAAAATGCGTCCTCCTAAAAATGGATACATAACTTGCATCGTGTTATGAATCTAATTAGGTGGAAACTCTGTGTTCCTTACTCTCAACCTGTATAGAAGGTGGCTTTACCCGCCAGATGAACCCGACAAACCAAAGTAAACATCTGCCTGAGTAGAACTGGGAAACATGCAAGTCAACAATCTTAGTTAAAAATAACTAAAAAGGACCTGAAGTTACTTTGTGTATGTGTGTGTGTGTGTGTGTGTGTGTGTGTATAACAACTCTGCTAGACTGAGAGTAAACAGAATAGCAAAGGCAAAGAAGGGAAAAATTGTCTATTTGCAATGCAAAGCAAGTAAATTGAATTGTATTGAATCTTTATTCCATCCAATTTTGTCTGATTTGGTCTTAACTCTTTCACTTGAACACTATTCCTGCTCAGGGAAAGGAAAGGAGGAAAAGAAGGAAGGCTGGCTGAAGGGAAGGAATGGAGTTGTCTGTATTTAACAAGCAGACTCCATTACACAGTGATTTAACAAGGGGTTTGCCGTCCTCCCGTCAGCCTCCTTCAAATCATCGCCTGCGCTTGACCCAGATGGTTATTATGCCTTTCCCAGTCAAGTCTGTCATTTAATAATCACATTAACAAATATTTCCCCCCGAGTATATAATCATTCTAATAGTTCGGCTGCCAGGCAATCTCCACAGTCATACATCCCAATTTCTGCGGTGGCTACATCTCACAAACAAACGCAAATTAAAGCAGAGGTTCAAAAGACTCTGAAGGTATCAACAGTCTCACTGGCGAAGATATGCACATAATTAAGGGCTAAAACATTAAACAGTTTTCATGGTGATGGTTGAATTTTTCATATGGGCTGGCACAAAATGAGGTAAATTACATCAGCAAAGACAGCTCATTAGTCTCAGTGAATGATGAGAGCACTGCTTAGGGCTACGGTCCCTCTGCAAAGTGATGCATCACATTCAAGCCCTCCGCCGAGCCACGCGCTAGCTGCTGATGTAGCTTAACAACAAGTGTACTTCACAAGTCGCTGGTCACGTTTCCCTGACAACAACATCATTAGATGGCTTCGGGGGCTCATTTGTGTTTCCTCACCAATAGTTCATTGGCATCTAATGTGGAGCATCTGACAGCTCATGTCTGTCACTCACCCAGCTTCTTCTGATTCATTTGACACATAGTAAACCCGATGATTATTACAGCTTTGTACACAGTATCCCAATACCTAGTGTCTCTATAGAATGCATTGTGTTCATAGAAGATTTAACAAGGTTTTTTAGTGCATTTATTGGAGGTTGTGTGTGGGTCAAATTGTTTTTTTGTAAAAACAGACGTTTGTTGATGAAAATGTTCAGTAGTTGCTGACTCTGCTTCTAAATATTTCTGTAATACAAGTCCCTAAAATAATCCAATATTTCATCACACATAACATACAACAACCTTAAAAATGACCCAATGTGTTAACGGATCAGTCATGCTGCTGCAATGCCACCACATCAATTACATGGGTCCTATAATTTTAGGAATTTGGGAATTTACAGTAATTCTACGTGACTGACAGTGGATGAGCAGGTAAGGGTTCAGCGTCTTGCTCAGGGCTGTTGTTAGTGTATCAAGGATCGAACCTGCAACACCAGGCCAAGTGGTTCATATTGACGACAGTGTATTCTGTTTTCATTACTGAATATTCTTTATTATTTTATGCAGCCTCAGTTTCATTAGAGAGGGGATCGACGGGAGAGAAAGGGAGGGGATGGCACAGATCAGCATCTATGCCATCCCCTCAGATTAAATGTGAAACTAAAGAGGGCAATCAACCAGGAGGGCAACCATCAATTAATAAATGAATACAGGTGAAGAATTACATCTAGTGAAATGTATTCAGCAACTGTAATTGCAAGTACCAGGACTTTGACATGGTGCAGGCAATATTGATTCACACAGGGGGCTGTAGAGAGTCAAGTGGTGTCAGTCAACGTGTTTTTATCTCTATTCTATTTATTTCGTTCACCATCCTCTTTATAATGTCATTCTTCTGCAGCTATACGGAGAGATAGATAAAGACATATTGAGTGAAAGTGAATGAGACAATTATATGAGAAAGAAAGAAAGATAATATACAAGAGGGAGAGAGAAAATGAAAAAGAGAGGGAGCTGAAAGTGATTTGAAGGGTCAATATTTATGGAGATGTGTGAGCTGTGGAGAGCTGCTGTGGAGGGAGGAAGAACTGAGGAGATAGGGAGGAAGAGGGGATGGAAAAAAAGCATGGATGGAAGCAATGGAGGATGGACAGAGAGAGAGGATAGACAATACGGGATGAAGGAGAGAAATTGAAAATGGCAGAGTACAGTAACGATGCAGAGACAGAAAGTGAAGGAATGGAATTACTGATTTTCCTGGGAGATCTTCAAGCCCCTTCCCCGGTGAGCTCCATTTCTTCAGATTTTTCTCCCATATTTTGCCAAACAAACAAAAAAATTGTGTTAGAAGAAAAACAAATACGCCCAGAGGTTTCAGTCATCGTGGAAGGGTAACTTCTTACAAGAAATTAAAAGATGCAGATGCAGTTTCTGTTCTATATTGTCATTGTTATTTAAATTGTTATTATAAGTGACCAGAATGCAGGAAATAAATCTCTGAATCTTACCGTTTTATGTGGAGGACACCCAGACCCCCTGCTTTGGTTTTGAATACCTCCCAATGTTTGTACTGTCAAGGTTGGCAAGTATGGGAATGACAACCGGAGAGAGAGAGCATGAGTGAGCTCTCTTCACTCTCTCACAAGCTGAAAATAAACAAGATGAAGGAGGAAAAAGGCAGACTGGAAATAAAAATAAGAACAAGGGAGGCAGCAAAAACAAGAAGAGAACAACTTCCAACGGCAGAGTCGTACCATACGACAGTCTGTTGATGAGTAGCCATAGCAATCCCCTGGTCTGAATCTCGTTAGTGTTAATTGGGCTGAGTCTATCACCTAGACAGAAGGGCTTGGCCACAGCCATGGTCGGGACATATGGCCAGCAGCATGACACATCGCATTGCCAAAAAGAGGGATTACCTTCACAGCGATATGGGTAATCACAGAGCATGCTCTCATAAGGACAGTAAGGACGGAGCTAAAGAACTGCAGCACAGCGTAGTGTACACATTGCTTGAGAAGTATGTTGCATGGTAGTACACTATATTACAGATATTACTTTAATTGGAGCAAGGCTAACAAAATACACTTCAGTAATTGGCTTTGTAGAGTAAACTATAGAGTAGGGGTCATCACAAAGCATATTCTCATGAGGAAAAGTGACAATTACACCATTTAAAACAATAAAAAGATTGTTGTGTAATATAATACAGCTCTGTAAAGTCATTTACATTAAAGTCAGCAGAAAAAATATGATAAAAATGTAATCACACAGCATCGTCTCATGAGGACAGAGATAAGGAATGGCAGCACTGTAGAAAATAAGAGCACTGCGCCATATGGAGAGGCGGGGCTAAGCAGAAAAACATGCTAGCAGGGCACATACTCTTCCCCAGCTTGTACATAGCCGTCTAATTTGTACTTTTGCCCACTTGTCATGATAAGTCATGTCGACTTCGAGGTATTTGGCTGTCTCCACTGTCAACAAACAGTAATAAATAATAATCATGTAATGCTAACATACCTAAAGAGAAGGTAGCCTTGCAAGCATTTCTAGCATGCTAGCTGTATGCTACAGGTTCTACAGGCCACCCAGGTTCAATTCCCAACTCATTCAAAGACGTTTTCTAGTGCAGGTGAAGTTTTAATATTTTAGCCAGATTGTTTTCTGATTTAACCATAACCAAAACCGTACCCTATTCTTAACAAAAGTTGTTTTATTTTCCTTTGCACATGACAAACTATTGTCAAATAATCATGGGAATTTCACGGGAAAGGAACGTAATCTTCACATCATTTGTGTCCACAACATGTAATATGTGTTGCTTTTTCACCATATTGATGCTCACGCTGTAACTATGATAAAGGCATGACTTCAGATCATTTTCATTTACATCTTTTTACTGACATGTCTCATTGCAAGGCGCGCAATCGATGTGTTGTAAAAGACTTTGGATGCTTTTGCAGTTGACTTGTGGCGTGTCTGTTGGCCTGTTAGGACTGTATCTAGCAAAGAATGGGTCAGAATCGATTGCTATGATGAAAAAAGGTGTGAAAATAAGGTCCTGGTCAAAATTGTCTGGAGTTGTGCTTTTCAACAAAAGACAGTCTGATACAAGCGCTGATGTTTTCTTTCTTAATAATGAGTGCACTGTCCTCAGCTCCTAATGATACTGCTGCTTTTAGATCACCTATTATAGCTAGGGACATTGTTGACATTGACATCTTGCTTGTGTTTAGTAAATCCAATACTGCAACTGAGCTATACCGCTTGATTGAGAGCTGTGACCTAAGTGCAGACGTGTAGCTATCAACTCAGACTCAAACCATTAAGGTGGTAATAATAATAATAGAAGAAGAATGTTTTTTGCTCTATCTTTTTGTACTGCAAAAATGCTGCAAAACAAATGTGTCCTACCCACATATACAAGTGCAAAACACTTTTTTGCTGAGGGGTATGCACTGTTGGAGTAACGTATGCTCACACATTCAATCTCAACACCATCTAACCTCTAATTCGCTCCACCGGCACTGACAACACACACAGAGCCCAGCTGTTATTGAGTAATAATTCACACACCTGCATATAGCATTGACTATACTGCTGATGGCAGTCAACGTGCCAACCTAAGATATGTTATAGACTTTAGAAAGGATTTGTATTGCTCAACACTTGGAGCTCTCCAACACCACATCTCAGAAAAGTGGTTGGGGACGTTGCTCTGGCTCGACATATTAATTTATTACACACTAGAATCTATTTGGACAACGTTTATACCGCCAGAGCACATGCTTTATATATTGGTAGGTAGGTACTTTATTAATCCCCAGGGGGAAATTTCTTTCTGAGCACACAGTAGGGGCGGCTGTGGCTCAGCGGTAGAGCAGGTTGTCCACTGATCACAAGGTTGGCGGTTTGATCCCCAGCTCTTCCTGTCCAAGTGTCCTTGGGCAAGACACTGAAGCCCAAATTGCTCCCGATGGTCAGGCCAGCACCTTTCATGGTAGCTCACTGCCATCGCTGTGCGAGTGTGTGTGTGTGTGAATGAGAGGCATATGTTGTAAAGTGCTTCAGATAAAAGTGCTATATAAATACAGCCATTTACCATTTACAATAGCATGTCATGCACGCAAGTTAATACTTCCTTTCCCTCCAGGATGGCCACTCCAACCTTTGTTGGTTGTAAATGGCAGTTGATGTTACTGCCCAAATGTAGAAAGAGCTGAAGTCAGCCGATGAAAAGAAAAAGTATGCCAGATGTTGATAACCGAATCCATGAAGACATGCCATGGCATAGATTATTCCCATGTGTACAGCCCTACAAATAGACACAGTTGTGCAACTTGTATGACAGCATTTTGATGCTATTTATGAGACAAAGTTGTAAAATGTGAGAGAGGGAGTTGCAATGAACCATGAACGCATCGAGGGCCTCCAGATCAAAGCTTCCACTGAAAGGGAAGCCGCCGCGGTGAGGTGTGCAAGCAATTTCATTTGAAACATATTTGATCAATTGTCTCAACAATTTTGAGTGAAAAATAAAAAAGTGAAGTAGCGCTCCACTCTGTACACTCAAGCTGTGTTTCCCGTCATGTATGTTCATCCTAGTCTCTGTTGCATTAGCTCCAAAGTCTCATCAGAGCTCCCTTGGCAGTGGGACTCAGGTGCTTGTGGTGAAATGTAATCCTTTTGAGCTCTTCTGAAAAGCTTAAATAAATGACTCTCATCAAAGTCAGTGTAGAGAAGCTTGATTTTGTCTTATTGTATTGCATCGCCCTGCCTTCTGGCTTCCTCGATCTAGTCTTGACAGTAACACTGCGCCTCATCAGGGTTACTGGAAGTTTCTCAGAACACACTGAAGTTTTCTCCTCATTTTTTCTCCTGGAGATAAATGGTGTATACATCGTGTAAATCTCTCGATATATAGCATTTGTTGTGCCTGCGTGCTTACCCTTTGGCTTCCATCCTTCATTTTCACAACCACTTGAGACAGAGCCATGCAGTGAACACCAAAATGATAAGTGGGGCCAAGGGACAAAAATGAATGCAAGACCTGGACCTAGATAGAAGTAGGTCAAGCATGAATCCAAGACCTGGACCTAGAGAGAAGTAGGTCATGCAACACTCAGTGTGACTCACTGAGTGACTTAGAGAGCTATACATTAGAAAGGCTCAGTGCTAGCTGAGCACACAGGATGACAGGGTGATGTACTTCTTTGCTAATGCTCTTACACACACTCATCTTCAGTCTTCTACTATCTCCAACTGAGTTAGCGTTAGGGTCGTTCCTCGTTTAAGGCCACCTTATCTGGAGGTTTTGGAGGTTACTTGTTGACCAGATTTCCAAAGCCAGTCACAGGGTTCGAACTGGCAACCTTCTGGTCACAAATCTGCTACTTTGACCTTGAACCTCATGTTCACTAAGTCTCTTAGTCTGTCAAATCAAAGGTACATAAACACACAGACATAATGGGCAATAGAAACCACTACAAATAGAATGAGATATATTTCATTTAATGTTTATTTGAGTCTGTTGTTCTGGCCGCAAACATTTTCACCACAGAGGTATAGTGTAATGGGATGACTGTTGAACTCAAGTATATATTTTACTTTATTCTTATCTTTTTTTCAGTCTGCGATTGGTTGTCATGCAGTAATCAATCAACCGGTAGATCACAAACATTTTCATTTTCCTCCTCCTCTCTTTATCCTCAAGGATAAAGAGTCTGTTAATGAGGAAAATTGACCAAATACATCCTTATTTTCAGCGGTAGCCTGGAGGGGTAGTTGCAGGGGTGGGAAAGTTATTCACACTAACAGCTGGGAGCTGCTAAGTACCACCACAATGCTGTTTCACTGGTCACTGATCAGCTCCACTGGAGCTGTCGGGGGTTCAAGGCCTTGCCTGAGCAATAACTGAGGCAGGAAAAAGTGTTTATCACTCATATCTCAGAAGCCATCCGAGGCTTTGACGCAGTGACTTTCCTCTTCTCTGTCCATTCACTTGTGCCATAGTGGAACAGTTAAGTGCCTGTAACCGGGCCTGTTCTGCCCAGTCGACCGGCGGTAGTCTTCTCAGTTAGTGACAGACAGGACACTGGATTTCTGTTCAGCCGAACCGGCGGTGTATTTATTCCCCAGACTGGACAGAGTGACAACAAAAGAAAGACAGAGTGCATATGCTGCAATGAACAATAAAATCTGTATTTTTGTAACAATAGAAGAAGTATACAGTAGAATAGTAGAAGAATACAATTCATGCAAAACCGAAAATAATAATCTTATACAAAATAAATAAAAAAAACATGAGAGCAGTAAACAAACACACCTGGATGGAGTCACAACAAAAGAAATCTGCACATTAGTTCTCGTCTCACTGGCTCGTCTCACTGATAAAGAGCACCAGGGACCATGAGACTACTGCATGCTACCGCTAAAGCGCTACAATCAATAAAACTCTCCATTTCCATCAATTGACTTAACCAATAGCATTAAACACACAATTGATAGTGGGTTTGTACACTTGTAAGAACTTTGAAACAAATCAAACTCACCTCTCAGAAAGTTATGGTCAGACTGAGGGAGAGATGACATCACACCCGGCCAAAGGTTAACAAAATAAAATGCTCCCGTGAAGAAACTTCCGAAAACCTTAAAATAACATTCTAACAACAAAAACGAACCAGGAGGGATTTTAGATGAAATTCATAACATTATCTTATCTATGCTACACGATTTATTTACTTATGGTGTCTTATTGCTGTGACCTTTATAGCTGTGCAATGGAGTGTATGAGTTGTAATGGTAGCAGTCTGTTACCAAGGACCATCACTGAAATAAGTCTTACTATCTAAACATCAGATACACTGAACTAAACTGAAATGTGTTAATTCTTCCAATTTCATTTGATCATAAATTCAATACTTTTTGGCGTCTCCCGTCAGTCAAGGTTTGTTTTTCCACCTTGTGGACTTCATCAGAAGATGATGTTCTCAGAGTTTGTTGATTACAGGGAATGGAAACGTCCATTCGCCGATAAACATCTTTGTCTCAGTGAAATGATGATACCATAATTACACGAAGCGTTGGTTTCTTTGCAAAGCGTCTCGTTCCTTTCAAGGCGCTGGCAGAAGCACGGGCACTTTTCCTTCTATGTTTAGACTCTGGTTTACGGGTGGAAGATGAACTGAGTATTACGGCACACAGTGGGAGAGTTGTGGAGAGGAGGTGGCTGATTTACAAACAGATGCTACTCCATAATGACCGGCGGTCCTTGGCAATCGTGTGTGTGTTTGTACGTGTATACGTGTGTGTGTGTGTGTGTGAGGGCTGTGGTTCTCTTAGTTTTTAGGCTACATACTGCAGGCGGCTGTCGCTGATTGCTAGCTTGGAAACCAGGGGCCACACAAGATCAGATGTATTTGCTGTGAACCCAGATTTTCCTCCCGGCTTCGAGGCACTTTGATTGTTTTATTGTGAAACAACTTCATTTTAATTAGTAATAATACACAGATGAAGAGACGCTCTGCATCCATCATCTTCATCCTGCGGCGCGCCCTCGACGTGTTAAAGACACCTTCAACTTAAACTTTGCAAATATGTCGAGTTTGTTGCAGAATTTCGGCGAGTTTTCCTTTTCGAGTTTCAGCAGGTGTCAAGAAGACATCCTGTTATCGGCTCATTATTTCTGTTAAGCTTTGAAGAGCGAGATAGAGAGAGAGAGAGAGAGTTTTGTGATATATTTTCCCAGCTAATGAATTCTGACCTTTCCGATGTTTACTTGTCCCTTCTCCCGAGCGGCGCCGAGCTGTGAAGCGGCGACATCACCTTGTGTAAAGTTTTAAATGAGTTGTGTTTTTCGGGTTTCTGACTGAAAACATGTCATTAGAGGTACAAGAGGGGAGGTTTTTCTCTTTGCTCTCTCTCCTTCACTTCATCCCCGTCTTTCTTTTTGTTCTCCCTTTTTCAGCAGACAGACGAGAGGGGGGGGGTGGTGATTTATCTAATTGGCTTGGATTGAAAGCAACATTAGACACACATGCAGACTCTGCTTCACCTTCTTTTAGGCTTTCTACTAATACACCAATTAATCACCTCTCCTAAAAATACATCTCTCGTCCTCCATGCCCATCGTTAGCACTCATTTACTTCACGCTATTTATTTTTAACCCACATTTCCAGAGGAGAACATGAACGCTGAGCTGCTTTTCTCTCAGTGAACGTCGTACATAAGGAGCTGTAAATGAGTCGTGAACCTTTTAGGTCTGAACAGCTTTTTAAACGCGGGTTCAATCCCAGCGTTTAATGATGACCCGCTAACAAGCTCCTCGTAACGAACGACACGCTGCAATGACTGATTTACTGCTCGGTGGGTGGAGGTGGTCCAGCGGGGCTTAATGGGGCTGAGCATGGCACCAACGCTGCCGGGGGTCAGGGGTCGCCCGCGATGAATGTATGTTTTCCTTTGGTTTGAACCGGAGTGGAGCATTTTATTTTGTTGTATTTGGTTTGTTTGAGGCGGAGGTCCGTCGGGGCTGGGTTTCTATCCTACCAGGTTGTTAATTGCGTTCACTTGAGGTGTAACTCTGTCCTTGATTAGACAGCCAGAATGAAAACTACCTACCGGCGGTACTCTGGACCCAGAGGCCCAGATCTGAGGACCGCTGGTTTAGGGTCACACAACATGGGTCTGGTACCAAGGTCGTCATACCAGCCGAAGTCATATTTTCCGCCGCAGACAATCACACACATTTCTTGACTTTCACGCAGCATTGCTCCATTTTCCATTTTATATATTTACTTTTAAAACAACAATTTATTATTTATAAGTTAAGTTTGCTGTTTGCAACTGTAAATTATTATTCCTAGCACTACTTGTATATTTTTTGTATATTTCTCTGTTTTGTATACTTTGAGGATCTTTTTTATACACTTTGTTGCCCTTAAACTTGTTTATTGTATAGTGATGTGTGCCTCTCTCTTGTTCTGTACTGCTGCATATCTGCAATTTCCCCTTGGGGACAATAAAGAGCCATCTATCTATCTATCTATCTATCTATCTATCTATCTATCTCTCTCTCTCTCTCTCTCTCTCTCTCTCTCTCTCTCTCTATCATCTATCTATCTATCTATCTATCTATCTATCTATCTATCTATCTCTCTATCTAAAGCCTTTGAAAGATGTTTTAAATTGCTTATTTTTCCATGCACGACTTCACTGTCGGGGAGGAGACACCAAACAGCGTTAACCCCCCGCCTGCATGTAGCTTGTTTAAAGGGAAACCAAATTGGAGTAACTTGCAACACCTAGTGTGTGCCAATTAGTTGTTGTGAACCACAGAGCCTAAACAGGGATGTCTCCCTGCTCCGATAGGGCTCCCAAGCATGAGTAACTGCTGGATATCAGATGTGAATATTGTAAATATCCATCTCCTTATACCCACAAAACCTTGCAGTTTGGGGTCATTTCCTGTAGCTGGCTGGGATTACGTTCTCAGTCCTAACGAACCATGTCGCAGTTCGCTTGCAAGAGGCGAGACGAGCATTGTAAGGCGACTCAGAGTGGTTATGTGGTGCCACCTAAGCTAGAATGGTAACAAACTGAAGTAAATGCTGCAGACCCTGAACCTGCATTACAAGCAAGTGACTGATGAGGAAATGTCCTGTACAAACCCACAGCAGCTTTATTTCCCAAACCTCAACCAATGTAGTTGCAGTCACAAGGAGCTGGAGCATATCCCAGCATACACTGGGGCAGATACCCTCGACAGGTCGCCAGCCACATTGCTAGTTTCCAATCCACCTTAGTTGCATTTCTCAACCCAGGTGAACTGGAGGTGTGCATGAGGCTACAACATAGACTGAACAACAACAGCTGCAGCATACGTGGAAATCTGCAGCATTGTAGCCAACAATACAGGCTGGGTGGACAAAATAAAAAACAAACAAGTGCAATCCCTAAACCACCATAGCCTGAACACACACACATACACACACACACACAGGAGCTCAGTGGACCCGATAACACAAATTACCCTCAACAAATTGGCCGCTCAGCCATCCTTGTCTCTGGGCTCTTAAACGTTTTCAGATTGGATCCCAAATGGTTTAGTCCATTCAAAAGAAAGATTCTAGTATTTGTGTCACCAGCACATCTACCAGGATGGACCTATAACTGCTCACAGCTCCTCATTGACCCATAACCTTCACAGACAGATCATATAATTTAGCCTTGATAGCGGACTAGAACTAGCAAAAGCTGACATGAGAAAACACCATGCCCCCGCTGCACATCGATCATGACAATAACTTTAGTTTCCTTTGGTTAAGAAACCAAAACGAGTGTTTGTTCAAACAAAGCAATCTGAAATTCACAGTGATGCTTCCGTTCATCCTCCAACTCATATTTCACACCAGCTACTCGTCCTCTTTTCATCCTAAATCCACCATTTTCTCCAAACTCAGTTTGTTGACCAGTGTGGTGCCAGGAAAAAGCCCGCAGGCACACAGTGAGAAACGAAGACCACACTGAGTCCACACTCAGACTCATGTGTGTACCAAGTAAAAAAAAAAAAAAATGATTTGATGCCAGATCAAACACAAGCCAGCCAGTCAGCCAGTCAGGTAGGCAGGTAGGCAGGGTTGTGTCAAAGGAGGAAAAACAAAAAAGAGAAGCTGTTGCAGCTTTTCCCTAAAAGCTTGTTAAACCCAATTTAGCTGTCACAGGGATGAGGTAGGTGTGTGTTTGTTTGTGTGAGAGAGAGAGAGAGAGAGAGAGAGAGAGAGAGAGAGACCGTTTAAACAGTCTTAACTATACAGAACAGGGTTAGAGATGTTAAATATTTGAGAGCAACATTGTTAGTGGATGTCGATGTTGTTGCCAAACCTCACTGTCACGAGTGTGAGCGAGAATCAGAAACACATCAGAATTGTTAAACTGTTAAATCAAAGTTAGACTTGCCTTCCTGTGCAGAGTCTCAGCGTTAAGCTAGATGGATGAACCGTGGAGTTTGAGCATTTCAGCTTAAAGAAAAATATTACAAGAGTGTACAACACCATTTGTCACTTGAGGGTTATTTTTACACCGGCAGGTATACCCACTGCTTTGCATCGCAGTATTTCACCGATGTTTATAAGGTGAAAATTGAAATCCCTGTCCTTGGAGCTGGTTGGTACCCATGTATGGGGGGGGGTGTGCCCTTCCTCAGGGGCATCTGAGCAGTATGGGGCCCCGCCAGGATTGATGAGTTTGCCATCCATGGTTGAATCAGGATGTTTCAATTCCAGTTTTAACGCCGAACCTTTTGCATTTTGCAAGTTTGTGTGTGTGTGTGTGTGTGCTTCACTGTCCATTCAGCACTAATTAAGAGTTGAGAGGAGAAAGTCCATTCAGGCTGCACAAACAAACACACACACACACACACACACACACACACACACCTGCAAAGATTTAATCTATGAGATCTACCTAGTGTGGAAGGCTGCCAGGAGCAGGAGAAATAACCTCTTTTACTGTCATCACCTCTGTCTCTCACACACACACACACACACACACACACACACACACACACACCCACCTCCATCTGTCCACAGTCTTTCCAGGCCTCTCTGCTATTGTTTCATTTCTTAAAGGAAGGTGGAAAGTCCATTTGCTCTCCATAGTTTCTCCTTCCGTTCTGTTCCAACCTTACAGGGAAATTAGAACCAAAGCTCAGCAAACACAGTCCAGGAATCAAACTGTGCCGTCGATCGATGTAATGGATGATGAATTCAGAGCCTCCAGGCCCAAACACCCATATGTTCCTAATGGTCATGACACCCTGGCACAATATAGATCTAAAGGGGGCAAGACTGCCAGCAATTAGGACTCAAAACATTGGTATCCATCATATGTTGGTATCCCACAGTTCATTGTTTCATTCACTGTCCTTGTCTGCCCTTGCTGCAGACAAGTTCACCTTGAAGGGTGTGGATGAGGATTTCAGAGGCTGTAGGTTTATAAGCCTGCACTGTATTAGTCTTATTCTTTGTTATTATTATTGCATGTCCCTCTATATGTGTTATTGATGAACTGTGGCATGATAACTTGCTACTGACCTGAACTGCACTGAAGCGAACTATACTTAATTGCAATTTAACTGAAATTAATTGAACTGAATGTGCCTAGTATTTGATTTTATTTATTTTTGTGTCACTTCTTTTAATCTTTTATTATTAGTTGTAATCTTTTACCTTGATTTGGTAACGTATCTTCTTATGCCACAGTCACACCATTGTCAGTTAGGTATATCACACACCCAAGCTGTATTAACATGGTCAGGAGGAAGGACGCAGCATCTGTCAACCAAACACATCTTAAACAAGGAACATCAGGTTTGACCATGACTCAGCGTACACAGCTAGCTAGCTCTAAGTAGGTAGCATAATCAAAAATAAACTCAATAACTTTACTTTACTTCAAATATACATACATAACTACTAACTTTACTTCAAAGCTTTGCAGAGCAACAACTCTCAAATAAATATAGAGACGTTAGAAGCTTAATGGCTGCAATTCTGGCTGCAACTTCTCACCCATTTTGCACTTGCCAGGCACAACTATTGTCCATGAAACAAAATCACTTTGGTGGGGAAACAAGGAAGCACCCAAATCTGATTGGCTGTTGTTTGGCAATGACTGTGGAAAGTTCAGTCGTGGCCAACTTCTCTCGGTGAACAACTCTATTGACAGTCTTCCTTGGTTGCTCAGCTCAGTAAGAAATGAATGGACTTCTGGTGACTTGTCGATCGTGTTGCTCGCAGTGTGAACGTGGGATTAGACTCGTATACAGGGATTACAGTTTCCTGTCATTACAACTGATCTACAAACCACTTCACATCCAAAACACCAAGCCTATCCCCTTTAGTGTGCAGTGTTTTCAGGCAGGAAGAATACCTGCATCCATCTCAACATGCCTAATACATATCCTAGATGTCCAGCCTTCTGCAAAATACATTTCCAATTGAGTATATTCTCAAATATTTTCTTTGGAGGTCTGAGGTTTCTGAGGTCAACTTGCCCACAAAAGTCATATTTTTTATTTCTATTTTTTTGCTTTAACCACTGCATATACATCATACCTGTCTCACTCTGTAACTGGTGTCCCAATGTACAAACCGTTACACAGCTACTCTTGTCATTCAAGACATTCAGCATCTGCAGTCTGATATACCTGCGTTGCACACATCTGCCTCTGTGGCTCCTTATCGACTGAACTCTGTTGTTTCTGAGTCACACTTGATCACCACAACCCGTCAAACCCCTTCCAACGTCATAACAAGAAATAAACACTGGGAGGCTAGGAGGTTAACCACACACTGTAACCACACGGTCTGCAAAATAGGTGCAATTTTGGTTCACTAGAAAAAATAGATTTTTTTTGTCTCCTGAGAATAAAAAAAATGACAAAGTAAAGAACAGGCCTTCTCTTTCAATCAAACTTCCTTCATTTTTACAATTTTAACAGGTGAAACTTCACAACAGGGCTGCTGTGTCTCTGCTGGCTGCTGTCATTCTATTTTAGCAGTTTATTTTTGGTTCTGTTGTTTTTCTGTGTCTCTTGTGCTTCACATCTCTCCCGCCGTGTGTTTACTTGCTGTCATTATTCTTTTTTTTAAAGTATTCCTTCTCGTCCTTTCAAATTCAGTTGTTTTTATTTCCTATTTGTTTTCCGTCTCTCCCTCACTTCTGCCCTTCCTTACATTATCATGACTCCCTTTTTGAATCGAATCAGTTCCCAATAGCTGAATGCTTCGTGGTTCAACAAATAATTGTATCAGCCATTAAATATTAATAGAACGAAACAAATGTCCTGAATTCTATAAAGTGATGGAGTGGAGTGGAGTAGCTCTCGGAGTGTATAATGAAAATGTAATATTTCTCTAATAGTGTTTTGAATGATATTTTCATTATTCCATAATGACATTGGAATGTCTCAGTAGCTGGTAATTAGCTTCCCACCCATATAATAACTCTCTCTCTCTCTCTCTCTCTCTCTCTCTCTCTTTCTCCCTCTCTCCAATATCATAATTCAGCACCATCGTCGTAACTTTTGGAAATTAAAAAACCCTTTGAGCGATTTTTTTCGCTTTGGTACAGCATCTGTAGTTTTTGGCAGCCCTATCCCTGTGTGTGTGTTCATCAACAGCCAGCTGCCAATGTTCCCCCCCCGTCCTGGGTACCTGCACATAAAGAGGGTCTGAAAAACCGAGTGCACATTTCATGAGCAGGTAATGGCAGAGGTACAACTGTCCACTGAGTCATGTCAAAGCCAGCGTGGCATAAAATTAAAACGTATCCGTGGGGTTTGAACTCGATGCTGAAACGCACCGGGCTTCAGTTTGCCAGTGAAAGCGACATGGGACTTGTACAGTCGGTTTGATCATGATGTTAGGGTGTTAATCTTTGAGATTATATCCCTTTAATTAAGAGCTGCCTCATTTTAGTAATTACATTGTTGGATAACTTCATTCTGCAGTAATTGGAGAATTTCATGTATTGTAAGTTAAAAATGCTGCGAGAATGATGAAGGCTGTATATTTGAAGGCATGGTATATTTTTCTCTTCATGATTTATTTCTCTCAGGTGTACCGAAGCCAACAATCTAGCCATCAAGGTTTTCCCTGTTGGTGACAGCAGAACAATCTGTGTCCGATTCAGTGACATTCTTTCAGTGACACAGTCAAATTCCTCGAGTTAATTAACATTAAAAGGGAAAATGAACCGTGTGTGATGATCCAGTTTGATCCAGTTCAGACCCGTTTAGGCCCCTCTAACCGTGTATTGTGTCCAGTTTGATCCAGTTCAGACCCGTTTAGGCCCCTCTGACCATGTCTTGTGTCCAGTTTGATCCAGTTCAGACCCGTTTAGGCCCCTTTCAACCTTTGATTGGTTGTATTAAAGCCTTCTTAATCCAGGAGGGAAAAGTACCTTCCAGTCCTTCCTCCATTACATCAGAGGATCAGGGTTAAACTTCACAGCTTTTTCATTGGTTTTCTCAGAACAATCTTAAAATCTGAATTGAATTTGGGATGCAAATTTGTTTTTGATGTATTAAAAAGGTCTTATAACGTGTCCAGCCTCACTGAAAAAGGTGTATTTGGGTGCACAATAGTGATTTCCTGCAAAAAAAGTAGTGTCTTCTTTTTATAATTTCTTGGATTTTCTTCGGTTTATGTTATAGTTCTATTAACTATTCCTATCTAACTGTTCCTCGGGTATAGAACAAAGTTCATGACCTTGTGATCAAGAATACACAATAGTAGATTGTAAAGAAGAAGAAATACATGGGAGTCAAGAAAAAGTCTCTTTGGAGTCTCCTTGGAGATTTGTGCAGGGCGTTGTGCTGACAAAGCTTTTCTTCCAGATCAGTCTCTCCAATACAAAAGAGAACAGCATTTTACAAAATGGTCGAGTTGATAAATGTCAGTGTTTGTAATCTTGTAGTTTAAGAGGCGAGTTGTGGTGAAGCTGATGTCAATAGAACTTTCTGCCGAAGTACGGTTTGGCTCCTACCCACTAAACTGTTATGATGGTGTGGAGTTGCTCCTGTGAAACGCCATAGACAAAAGTCCAAACTCCAATCAGCTGAAACAGGCCACTGAAACATCCATTTGCAGCAGCTTGTACATTTGAAGAAGACCATTAGACTGCCTCTGTGTTTTGGAGACATCATGCACAAAATATTCAAACCTTATTTTAGGATTATTTCACTGTGAAAATTGCACTGTGCAGTCACAGTGCTGATACGTTGCTGTGATGACTGAAGACTGACTCATCTTTATGCTATCAACTGCCGCTAGCTGCTTAAAGATGTTGCTGGTTATTTAACGTTACCTGACAGAAGCTCTACCTCTACTTAACATTATTTATTTACCTTCATAGTAGTGGTTGAAGACAGCGTCTGTGTTGTGGTCACATCCCCATCCCATCCCCAAGTATGAGAGTTGACACATCAAGTCACGGCTAGTAGCTAGTAAACCAAACAACAGATTACTGCTGGTGTCTTTGCCGAGGTAGAACGCATTGAACTCAGGCTTTAAAAACTAAGGTATGGACTTCCCATCCACTACAATATAAATTGTGCCCTTGAGCAAGACATCTAGCCCCCAACTGTCCAATGGGAGCTGCACAACAGCCAACAGCAGAAGACTATACTGCAGCTGCCAGGTGTGAATGTGTGGAACTGAAACTCAAGAGTTTAATTTCGTTCCATCACCAAAATCCATTCCCAGTAAAAAGAAAACACACGTGGCAAAGAGGGAAAATTGGGCAAAGTCTTCGTTTTGAGTTTGTACCTGAAATTGTACAAGGAAACCTACCAGAACCGGAATCAGAATCCCTTAAACTACAATAACATGTCGGGAATTTGACTTGGTGAAGAGATATAAAAAATGTTAAATTGTATTAAAAAGTACTTAGACATAATGCACAGAACCAAACAACAACAACATAACAGAACAAAAGCAAACAAAACCCCTCCAGATGTTTTGATCCCCACAACCCTAAACCAGATGGACGAGAAAATGGACAGATGGAGGAATGGATGTTTTGATCAACACGTAGTCCTGCTTTTTTCACTCACACATGACATGTTGACAAGATTGTATTGTGTTTACGATACGTTTTATTGAGATGAATGTCATAAATGAATTAAAGAGCGAGATATTTTGAATGCAAACAACAAAACAAAGACATAACTCATAAATGTTGTCATCAAATCGCCTGTTTTAAAACGAGCTGCATTTACGGCCGATGCATAATTTTCCATTCTCAACCTGCGATTAGACAGATGCGTTTCTAATTACTGAAACATGCGCTAATGATGCTGCAGTTATTTACCGCTTTGTGATGCATTGCCTGTAATTATCTAAAGCGTGACCTCTCCTCGTCCTTCACAGAGAATCGATGAACGTAGGACGGCGTATTGGAGAGAGGAGCGTGGGATGGCAGAGCAGCGGAGACGGTGTGGGCTTGTTGACATGGATGGATAAATCATGAATTATGGAAATATTGTGTTGTAAGGTACATTTCTGTCTATTTCTGCCTCTCTCTCTCTCTCTCTCTCTCTCTCTCTCTCTCTCTCTCTCTCATGTTATTAATCTTTCTTTGTCTCATTCAACACACAACAAACACGAAGAAGTGGAGGATGAAATGAGGTTGATAAGAGGAACACAGAGAGGGTGAAGGGAGAGGCACTGTTGGCTGACATGGGAATCAGATCAGAAACAGGTTTACTGCCAGATATGTTTTCACATACGAGGAATTTGACTTGGTGTTTGGTGCAAAACAATAAATAGCAAGAGAAGCATAAAAAAGAAGAATAAAAGCAAGTACTGTAAAAGACAAAGGTCACGAATACAATATAAATTGAGAAATGCACGCTAAATATATGAAAAGATATTATAAGAAATAAGAAAAACAATAATAACAATAAAATAAAAAGAATATGTGCCATATATATGTGCAAGGGCATGGGTAAATGGGCAATGAATTATGGATATGTGCCGCCCCCCCACATCTCTCCCTTTATTTCTTCTCTTTAAACAGCGTCGGCCATCAACAATCCTGTATCTGCTCTGCTGCTATCCTGCAAAGTGCTGCCGTCTATTCTCTCTGTGAAATTACAGATAGGACATAATAGGCTTATTATAACACAAGACTCTAATCTCTCCTGCTGTTATTGCCTCAGCCGCACAGCAACAACGCACAAGTAATGCTGCAAGTGTGCAGGAAATCGTGGGACTTTTCAGAAACCACATTTGTCTTTATGCCCATCACCATCTTTGTGTGTGTGTGTGTGTGTGTGTGCATATACACTACGAACGCTACACACACACACACCACCAACCGATGTCACTGATTATCACACCAACCAGAGAGGGGAAACCAATCAGCCAAACCGCCTGGTGTAAAACCTGCAGACTCTCAGCCCTCCACGGCACCAGGTCTGACACTCCTGGTGTAAACTGTACAGTATGTGTATATGCCTTTGCGTGTGTGTGTGTGTGTGTGTCTTCTTCTGCTAATAAGTGCTTGAATGGTCATGTGGGTGTCAGCAGTCTGACCCTCTCTCGTTAATGACACCAATTAAAACGGCTTTAATTACTGCTGCCTCAATTATGCCTGCCTCTGCAGTACCGCCTGTTTGAACCCTCCCCCCCAACATGTAGGAAAGCATACGTGCACACATATACATGCACGTACACACACACACATGCACGCACATACACACACAGGATCACACGAACAACACAAAGACACACACATATTATATGCACACGAATTTGCCAAATAGAAAACACTCAGGCAACCCGTGCACATAGACAGACACACATGTAACACACACACACACACACACACACACACACACACACACATAAATGTGTTTAAATGCTACAGTCCTGCCAGTTTGACCTGCCTCTCAAAACCAGCAGTTTGGTGGTAATGATGATGTTGATGCAGGTGTGTGTGTGTGTGTGTGTGTGTGTGTGTGTGTGTGTGCTGGCATGTTCACTGCAATTATGAGAGAGAGTATCTGTGTATCTGTGTGTGTGTGTGTGTTGATATTCCGCTCACAGCTCACCTGAAGGGCAACGTTGTCAGTCACTTCCTCCATTCTTAGTGCTAGTGGTCACCCAAACATGTATGTGTGTGTGTGTGTGTGTGTGTGTGTGTGTGTGTGCACGTGCGTGTGGTTCATTACTTCATAAATGGAAGCCTCCTCTCTGGTTCAAGTAACTGCATTTGTAAAGTGTGTGTGTGTGTGTGTGATTTTTTTAAACACATCTCCATCAGATGAGTTGTGCTTACACCATCTGTGATCCACTGTCGACCCCGTGAGCTACAAAACACTCCCAGAACCAGCGAGGTGGGCACATCACAGCTCAATTGAACTTGAATCCTCCATTCTGCTTCGATTTGCTGTTTCTGTCTTCTGACAGGCTTCAGAACAAAAGGAACGTCAACAACTTTGTACATGTGACAACAATTTGAGATATGTTCTTATATTGAAAGCAGAATATTGACCTGGATGATGGGGAGGCACTGGTTTTCCTGTCTGAATTGCTGTTACTGTACATCTATATACTGTAGGCTTCCAATATATCTTTAAATATTTTCTTAAATTCCCAGAAACCAATAAAAATCAACACATTTATGATAATCAATTAAGTTTAGGGAGTTTAGGCAAATTGCGGTTTTCCTTCAGAATCATCCTTAAATCTATCAAGTCACAACGGCTATGCACTTCATCTCTCTTGTTAAATCATATTAACAATAATATTTCAATATGTGGTTGTTATGTCATTCTTGTCTGGATAAGAGGTGATACCTCACGTCACAATGCATTCTCTTCCAAACATCTAAACATCTTAAAACCCACAAACCATTCACTTGAATCAAATGTGATGCTAGTTCCTGTAATAGCAAGGAGGAAGGATCCACAGTGTTATCATCTTTAACGAGGGGGAAATCATTTCATATTTTATCTTAACAAGGAGATGTCATCACCCCTCTATCAGCCCTGAAATTGCACCGTGCTTCACAGCAGTGGTCAGGAAGGAGGCAGCACTGTTTAAGGCACGAGATTGAACCCATTTGTTTTCTTCCTGATTTCAAATGTGCATTAGCAGTGGAATTGTGTTTTCTCAGTATGGATATTCTCCATTACTCCACACCGCTAGATCCATAGATGGTAGATGGTAGAGCGGGTTGTCCTCTGATCACAAGGTTGGCGGTTCGATCCCCGGCTCCTCCTGTCCGCATGTCGAAGTGTCCTTGGGCAAGACACTGAACCCCAAATTTCTCCCGATGGTCAGGCAGCACCTTGCATG
>CABFOQ010053952.1:0-14882 GCA_900660455.1 Gephyroberyx darwinii
GCAAAGGCACAAACAGTATATGGCACGTATGGCTTTGCGTGTGTGTGTGTGTGTGTGTGTGTGTGTGTGTGTGTGTGTGTGTGTATGGGGAAAAAAGAGAGAGAGGGGGAGCAAGCTGGCGGACGTGACCACGTGAGTGGAGCGTCTCGCGAGAGTTCACAATTTGAACTAACGGGCTTGGACTCAAGATGGAGTTGGAGTTAGGCAGCTAAACCAACACCATCTAATGAGCGTGCAATAACGTGTGGGTGCGGATATGTATATGGGGTTAGTAACAGAGAGAGAGAATAGAGGAGAGCACTCGGGGTAAACCTAGAGAGCCTACTCGTCGTCTAGAGACACAACAATAGCCTTTTACCATACAGAAACTTGGGATACGACTTGGGAGTGGTTTACCGGGTTACTGGTCCTTGAATTGGTAAAATGCAGTATGTTGGCTCTCTACGGTGACTAAACCCAGATGTAAACTCAGTGGCATACAGTTGAATGCAATCAGCTTCACGTTCCGATGCGCTTCCCAATGCGCACAATTATAGGTTGCAATCAATAAAAAAATAAAAACACACCTATTCTAATATCTGCCCAGAACCAAAGCCTCTTACTTGGGAATCACTCTTCTGTGACTGATGCGTGTTTCTGTCCGTCTTATTGATCCGGTGGGTCCTCCCAGGCGAATTGGCAGAACCGCTATTTCTCCTTGTGCGGAGTAACGGTCAGCTGGCTGTCCTCGTCGGCAGCGAAGGATGTCAGCCAGGAGCCGACTTAGTTGAAGGAGTGTCCGTAGCTCTACTCTCTTCCAGTCAACTTCTAGAGGTTTACTACACGCACCAGTTACACGTACAGAGCGTATGAGGAGTTAGACTGCCAGATACGCAAACAGCTAATCTAATCCTTCAGGATCCACGGTGTTACGGCGAACACTAAACAGACTGGGCTCGTCTAACGAGTTGAAGACTGGGCCTTGGCTAGAAGAAAAGAACTCGATGTTGTAAGATCCACCTTGTTAGTAACAGGGTCACAGGAAAGGAGGCTACACCTTGTTAGCAACCGGAGTCCCATCATCAGTCCCATCAAGAAAGGAGACTCTAGGGAAGGTAGTGCTGAAATTTATATCCTCAGTGATGTCATGAGGGTACCCCGAGTCTCGTCCAATGAGAGCCCGGAGATGGGGTTCTGGTCAGTTTGCACCTAGCTGTGAACTTCGGGGCCTGTTGGAATTTTGGCGCTCCTTCCCCTTTGTTTCAGACCCCCAGCCCAGTGGGTGGGCTAGAGTTTAGGCTTTTGGTTTCCTATTAGGCCGCAGCCACATGTTGACTTAAGTTTCTTTATTCACCCTCATGGCCTGGCCCAACAACTGTCTCCATTGGATCTGCCTACTCTTGACACCGTTTCCCTTACTTTGCAGGACCCTGCATTTATACGATGGTCCTTTGCTTGATGGATGCTATCCATCTCCAACACGTCACCGCTGACCTTGATCTTTCTTATGGTTACGACATCTGGTCATGGCAAAGCACGGTGTGTGCCTGGAACCGGGTGTTCTTGTCCATGTCTCTGACAACCGCACTTCACCTCAGTTTGTAGGTCATCAGAGCCAAAGGGGGGGTTATGATCATGCATGCCCAGGGCACCCCATGTGTATCAGGTCAACATGCGATACGCTCTGCCAGGGAGGCTGTTGGCCGCACATGCAGCATGATGTAGCCAAATACATCCACAGCTGTATGGTCTGTTGCCAATTCCATGCCTTGAACCCAAATCACAGGGCCCGCTTACAATGCAGGGGAATCTCTTTCCCCTGGTCAGACCTACATACCCATCTGAGATCCATGTTTGCCTTTGACCAGAAATACCTAGTAAGAACAGCTGATGGTCTTTTGGTCATACTATGACCAAAAGTCGCTCCAAGATGAGTTCCAAGTGGGGGACAAGGTGTGGTATTAATTTTTTTTGTTCAACCAACTGGTACCAAAAAAAACCTCAATGGCCAACTTTCTCCTGAAGCCTACAGGATCAGGAATACCAAAGGCCAAAAAAGTACCAATTTTCAAATGGATCCACCTAAATCAGATTAAACGTACAAACATCTTGACTTGTAGGAGACAACCAGGTACCCAAGTAAGTCAAGTGAAAAACCCACCAAGTGCACCAAGTCGCCCCAAAGCAAATTATAAGAGGCAACTGCTGTTTTATTGGTTTATTGGATTATAAGAAGTGGTGTTTCTTTTAGTTTCCTCAACACAGTGAAGAAATCAAATACCTGCCGAGTTACTGATGTTTGGTATAGTCCTTGTATGTGTTGCTAGAATCCAAACGCTGCAGTTTATTTTGATTCTCATCATTATTGTGATAGCAGCTCAACCAGAAATCAGTCACCGGGCCCTAGTTCATGCATTATACTAAGAGATCTGATCACGGGCTACTGATCACTAACTGCCGAACACACTCACAAAGAGTGTTTGTAAGACTCAGCCCCTACGAAGTGTCCCAGAAGCATGTCACTACCACTGCCTCTGTAACCAGTTGGTCAGGTGGTAGTTGGACCAGAGATACACTGATGCATGCTAAAGTTGACATTACCCCTATGTTAAAACAGTTCCATTGGCTGAGTTGAATGGTTACCACGAGCGACCAAAGCAATTTGTAGGTGGTTTTATTCACAGCAGCAGCCGCAGTTAGCTCACTATTTAGTACACTGTCAATGCTATTAGCCTAACGACAGTCAGGAAACTGGTATGAGAGTTGCCGAGTAAGAGATGTTAGAAGGCAGATGCTTGATCAAGCTGTACAGTTACAGGCCATTGGCAAATCTGTACAAGACACAATCTAAGCTTCAGACACTCACAGCATAGCCCTCAGGGGACACAAATTATTCAAGACAGTACTCCAAGTCATTGAAACCCAAAGTAGAGAACCTGACAACTCTCTGACTCAGGCTTGGTCTTCAGCTGACAGTATTTCAGGTGCCAGGGTTACCCTAGGTTATCTACTGACGTTTGTTATTGCTACCTTCTTTTATAGATACAAGCAAAGCATGCAACATTAAGAGTTGCCCACAAATGTAGAAATGATGCAAACGTCCAAGACCACTGTTTTAGCTGTCTCTTGCCAATCTAGCTGCTGTCGAGTGAGAATTCCCCGCAGTCCAGTAGGAACAGAGCATAAAACAGCCCACAGATGAAGTTAGTCAGCAATAATACCCTGAATTCTACCCTTATGATATTAGTATTAGTATGACTATAGTAACCAATTATGTTAGGAGTCGGAAGTCTAGTATAGTCTAGTATAGAGTAATGCTTCTGTAATGCTCCTCCCTTTCTCTATCACTTCTCACCTTAGGTAGGGATGCATCAATTCCTGTGCAGAAGCAGGATTGTTGTGTTGCTACCCTGGTATTGTGATGTCACCTGTTGTTTTGTCATCCCAATGGTTCTAGGAGGTACCATTGCTACGAAGTGGGGGATATGTAGTATATTCAGGAGACATCAACCGACCCCCCTCTTCAGACCATACAAAATACACAGCAGCACCCAAAGACTAACACATTCCTCTCTCAGGGCCTTCCTATGAGGTTCCCAGGGAACCAAGCAACCCCCTTTGCAGCAAAAGGTGGATTTCCCCCATAAAGCTGCCAAAAAGTAACACTTTGCATGTTCGACTAGCCTGCTCTGGTGGCATTAGAAGATGGGACCGAGGATAAGGGCCGGTGAAATTACTTACTCTGCAATCCAAGGGAGACACAGAATAAAGGATCAAAAGAACTCTGGAATGTATTGCAAAAATGTGCTTTCTGTATGTGTTTCATTAGATATGAATGTCACAACCTGTGGCAGATGATGTATCTTACTCCCTCATGTATTTTCTTGGTTATTCAAGGCACACAGAATGTGCTATGAAAACTTTTGGTTTACTCGCCAGTGTTTTATGCTAAGACAGTAATGTTTGGTGTCATACAAACCCATTTGTTGTAAGGTGATCAAATATGTCACTTGCATCCCAAAGGAATCAAGAAAAATGATGTTTTCCGAACCTGAGCTGGAAATGTAGTTTTAGGGAATTTGTAATGAAGGTTGTAAAACTGATGCATACAAATGAGGGAAACACCTACCACTCCTGACACACCATACCCACGGGGCCGTGACAGACAGAGACGCAGGCAGGATGAGGAGAGTTCACTGGCCACTGGAGAATTTATTTGTATCACAACAACATAAGACGATCCAATCTTGACTGCCGCTTTCCAGCTCTCTCGCATATAAAATCGCCGGGAATCCAGTGACAAGCATGTACTTGACCTCTGACTCCAGCTGCTCTCGCTTCTAGGGGATACATAGTAAAACTGCTGCCGTATGGGCTTAGCATCTCCCACATCGATGTCATGTTCCACCAGATGTGTACGTGAGGGAACATCTGGTAGAACATGACATCGATGTGGGATGGAAAAGACAATATTATTGGCTACACTCTGACAAATGCCCTAGCAGCATGTCTTGTTCACCCAGGGATTATGAGTTTTTCAGTCAACCTTGCAATACGCATTCAGACGCCTTCAGGTCTTCCTCACCACCTGCTGCCACCAAGGACTAAGGGGAAACACAAGTTACTGCTGACCAGACTTAACATCTTCTGCAGTGTCTGAAGTACAGGGACGAGGAAAGTAAAGCTTAAAGAAATTCACGTGACACAACTGGGTAGATTTCTTCCTATCTGGAGTAGAGATAAAGTAGTTCTAGTCAGACACTTTGCGTACCACAGAATAAGGTCTTAAGGCCTTATCAGGCTTCAAGGAACTCAGAGGCAAAAGGGCCAACACCTGATTACCAGGACTAAAAATATTGGGTTCAGCTTGGCGATCAAAGAACAACAATCTCCTCATCAACCCAGCAGCATATCAACCCCGGCTCTTCACCCACTTGTCGCTAGATTGTTCCGCCAAACTATGTAGTAGTCACTCTCTCAGCCACTCTAGTGCTTGTGTAACTTGAGTATCCTCCTGTGTCTTCTACTATCAGTGCTAACCATATTCTCCTGTGTCCAGGATTCCCTGAACCCTCTTCCCCAGTGTGTCTCCACGTCGCACCCACGCCACTACCAACCTGTCTGCCTGCTTCCCTCCTCATCTGCCTGCCTGCCTTGGCTCAACCAGCCTCACCTCTCTACTCCCCACAATCCCTTCTCCTCATTCCCCATTAAATCCACTTTTCCCTACTACCCCCTGTCTGTGTCTGCATTTTGGGTCCAGAAGACAACCAAACTGTAACAATAGTACTACTTCTAATCTTTATTAATTATCATTCATGGACAATTGATAGACTAGTACATCCACCGTCTTATATCACTGCGCTATTGTGCCCTTAAAGCACCTCAAGATGACTTACGTCCTCTGTTCAGGGCTTCTTGGCAGACCAGCTGTCCAGGTAAAAAAGAAGGTGATCATGGCTTGGCTCCTGCACTTTGTAACCACCTTACCCAAAGCCTTGGATCACTGATTTTACTCTGATTTTTAAAAAATGCCCCAAAACCCATCTGTGCATGAGATCGTTTTCTTGATTTTGTGTTGATCTGTACGTTTTGAGTTTTTGTAATGTGATTTATTGTTTTCAACTGCTTAATGATAAATAATAAATAAATGAATTAATTATATAATTTGTTTGACTTTAAAATGCACTGTAGAGCACTTTGAGGTTTGTTTCTAGAGAGGTGCTATAAAACAGATCAAAAAGCATTTGACTCTAGTCCCTCACTAACTGCTTGAATTTGAGGAAGTGATAAAAGGTGAAGTCCTGTTTGGACTGAGTCAGCACTCCTGGTTGAGAATAGATCAACGTTGTTCGTCCCCATAACACATTGCGAAATGCGATGACGTATGTCCAGCAGTCATGTAATATTGCAAAATACTACACATATTGTGAAGGCGAACCCAAAGGAGACACCCATAAAACATGCCAACCTTTCCCTGATAAAGACACAGAGATTCACATCACCTGTAGATCTCACACTCTTCCCTTTGCCGTCTGACTCTCAATCACTGGAAAGGTAAGAAAACATTTTATCATCATTTTACTAACGCGAGAAAGACAATGGGCCTCATTCACGAAACGTACATACAATCAGATTTGATCGTATAATGCTAGTATGAACGTTTCAACGAACATAGTCAGATTCATCATTTTGTTCGTATCTGAATTTGTTCGTTTGGTACGATCAAATCCTACGAGTGCTTGGAGACTTGGAAATGTGTTCATGTGTTTGGAAACGGCTCTTAGAATGGCTTATTCTTTATGAAAAATCCATTATTATTATCCATTACCATTACTAATAGGCTGAAATGGTGTATTTGCCGAACTGTCCTCATTCATAACAATACAAGATTATCCAACTTGTAATGAGTTGATCACATGGACTGGACGCCTTTACAAATACAATTACAGTCCTACCATCTGATGAAGATGCAGCCTGGATCCGATCTGTGTCCAACTCCAATGCCGATTGGACACCCAACAGTGAGGTCTCTCCTATTATTGATTGCTCCTCTGATCCATGTCGGATAGCGGCTCATTGCTGCCGTCCTCCTGTGGCTGATAATATGCGTCTACTTCTCCTTATACTTTTTTGCGATCTAGTTTCATGTTGAACCATTTCTTTACTTTACCTCAGCAATGGTGTGTGTTTCTGCTGAAACAGCATTGACAGCGTGAATAATTTCTTGCCATGCTTTACTTTTATCAGTTCTTGTGACTCCGCTGCTGATGTTTCTGAAAACTCCACTGTTTTTTTCTCATGCACGCATGCGAGCAACACTTCCATTTCGGACTCCGCCAAGTTCCACTTTTTTCCGTGTTTTCCCCTGGTTTCCTTGCACACAACCCGTCATTCTGCACGCCTACGGTGTTGAACAGGGCGTTTACCTATGCAAATCAGCTTCAACAGGCAGACGCATCCAATTTACGAATGATCAGCATTCATCAAACATACACCTGTTCTATGAACAAATGGAGGTTTCCCACACGTTTCATGAATCCCACGTTCATGTTTTAGTACACCCACACATATGACAAATCTACGAATAATTTACGAAAACGTTCGTGAATGAGGCCCAATGTGTGTACACGTCTGCATTCAGATAAACACATGGTCATGCTACATGGTCCCATGGCACATTTTAGCTAACTGTTTGACAGCTGGAGCACCAATAGTGTGTACCAATCGGTGAGGAATATACAGTGCTAGTGTATGATTGGATGCTGTTTGATAATATTACCTAATTTAGCTGAAGATAACTTTTCTGCACCAAGAAACAAGGAAATAAGATGGCCTTCATCAAAATCACCCAAATTCAGTTTATTATCTCTTCCAAAGATCATATTCTACACAAACAGACCACACTCCCATAGGTAAAGACTACTTACAAGCCACAGGCAAGTGAGAAACGCCGGAGCTCTGGACAAATGATTTGATTGGACATGGACGTTTATCGTAATTTTTTCCAACGTTGGAACGTTTGAGGAACTACAAACTCATACTGGTTAGATCCATTGGAACCCTGCCATCATTTAGAGACCAATTTTAATTTCTGGGCATTCATTGTTAAATATGTGTATATTATAACATGCAAAATAAGGTTATTTTTCATTTTGTTGTGACTTTAACAACAAGACAGTGATGGTTAGCTTAATAGATACTATGGTTAGCTAGCTAACAAGCTGGCATTATCTAAAAACAACATCACAGCACAGACATTAACCATGTCTATTCAATTCTATTGAGATGACCAAGTTGTATGTTTCAAAACATAATCACTTGTTCAAAGCCTCTGTTGCACAAGAGCTGAGGACCTCCTGCCAGAGGGTGAGTTACATCACCTGAAAGACGTTCACAGCACTGTCATCATTCATATTTTACAAAATTACTGCATTTGTGTATGTGTGTTTGTGTGTTTTGTGTGTCGACATACTGGCTTTGTATTTCCTCGTTTGTAATACCTTACATGGGTTTTTAAATGAAAGCCTGTATGTCTATGATGTGCATAGAATGTGTGTGTATGTGTGTTTACCTGAAAGAGAGAGCGGTAGGCTTCATCCTTCCTCTCGTCTTTCAGGTTTCCTACATTTATTGCTGTGACAACCCATTTCTTCTCTGCTGCCGTGTCCAGAATCACCTGAAGAGTGGACAGACCTACACACACACCCACAAACACCCAAATTATCCTGACAAGGTGTACCCATCTGGTATAAAACAACACCAAGAATTATTTGTAACCACTATTTGAAGGACTGATGAATATTACAAACTAAAAATTTCTCCTATCGGTAGCGGTCAGTAGGAGAATTCTGCATAGCACTTAGCAGCATTGGTAATAGAGATAGCGTACCCCTTAATAAGTACTGTTAGTAGTATAGCAGTAGACACACTATTAGCATAATCAATTTTATAAATAGTATTATTCTTATTACCTCTATCACTATCATATAGATAGGCAAATTTCTCCCATTTGTAGTACTCCACTAAGGACACCAGGGGGCCTTTGATGTCTGGCCTCATCTGAAGAACAAACTGATTCATTCCTTCTGCTGGGAATGAGGGCGTGATGAAGGAGACATGCAGTGTTTCACAGAAAGAAGTGATGGTGTTGACCGACTTCTTGTCATAGAAACCGAAAATGGCGTAGACACCTCGGGAGAACTGGGAACAAACTGGGGAAAGAGAGTGAGACAGACAGACAGAATTAGTCTCTGAACTACTGGAAGATAGCATGAGATAGAAAAAGAGAAACACAGAGAAATTTGTCCTTGGGCCTGTAGTGGCCTGAATGACCCCAAAACATAGATACAGTCAGCAGTCAAATAATACTTAGGTTAAAGCGTAAGTATTGGGAAAGGCTGGGTGCTCTAGTGCTTAGAGAGACCAACTTAAGCTCTCTGTAACAAGAATTGGGCTCTAAAAAGATCAACTCTCGCTCCCTGTCCCAATACCTGGGCTTTCGAAACATGAACTCACACAACATGAAGTGACTGCCCCAGTACTTATTTCGCTTTTGATGGGATAGCATAAATTATGTAGCTGAAGATTTCCCCCTGTAGTTAAAGACTTTGATGATTTACGAATTAACCAAGCCAGAACCACACTATTAAAAACCATTACAAAAAGCAAAATAATATCAGATATAGTTAAGAGAGATTGCATAATTTAAAAAGCTTGTGTCCTTTTCAATATATCAATAACATTACATTATGCTTAAAATATTGGAATATAAGACATCTTAAATCTCTCTCTCTCTCGGTTGAGATCAGCTTAGTCAAACACAAATCAGTTCAATCCTGCTCAGACATGCTCAGTCAAACCATGGCTAGGTATCATCCCAAAGTCTCTTTTCAGGAACTGTTCAGTTCGCTGATGTCCAGACTCTTTGACTTGACACACAATGTGGTGAATTCTGGGATCCCCTGCAAAGTTCTTCCTCTCTTCTAACATCTTAGGCACAGTAAATTCTGCACTGGTGTTTGGCTTCCTCCTATAGGTGGTGCTCTTATTTACTTCTTTATTCTGTTCTTTGCCCCAAATTTCAGACTTCAACTACGTTCACACCGTATAAGCTATCAACGCAGTTCAAACTTTAAAATGTCCATTTTGGGCAATAACTCACGTATTGATTGACATTTTATATGAGAATAAAATGTAAATGCGATTTAGTTGCATCAGGGCCCTGTTGCATCGCCCTCCTCTTAACTCACTTAGTCAGCCGAGTGAGGCAGAGAGCGATCGGCAGTAATCCCCCCCAGGGGGACTAGAAGACCCGCAGGTGGATGCTGGGGTGGTGGTGGGGCGAGTTTCATTGGCAAGCATGGGCTGGCGTAGCGAAACATGGCATGCAGGGTGGCGGCAGCAGAGAATGAGCAGTGAGAGTGTGGCAGCTTAAATTGACCGCCCAATTATGGTGGCTATGCGGGTGCCTCAGCTGACGCATCAGCTGACTGCTGTACCCTTCGAGTGTGTTGCCAGAAATAGCTCCGCAGGCTTCGCTCCATTTATCATCCGGAATTGTGCGCCTCCATCGGATTGAGTGCTATGCTACTGGTCTACCTGTCTGTCTCATACAAGCGAATGAGGAAAAAATGTATGTGTGTACGGTGTGTTTACAAGCTAGAGGGAGTGAGGGACTGTCAACTATGACCCAACGATGACATCAAATAAAAAAATAAAGTAAAATCAAATTAAAATTAATTTAACACTCTGCCACAACACTGTTAAGCAGAAATAACATTCATCATGCATTTACATTTTATAACAAAATATAACATTGCAGGAAGAGGAATAACAATGAAAACAGAGAATCTTGGTATTTTCAAATCATTCTTTTAAATTATTTGCAGCTGCAGGTGGAATTAAGAGACCTAACACAAAACAGTGTGGCTGATACCATACTCATGACCAAGAGTAGATTCCAGAACTAGCAATACCCAGGTAAGGAGGGGGTGTGAGCAAAGGGTGTATATTTAGTTGTTCTACTTTGATGACCTGATTCTTTTTTCTCTCAAGAAAAACATGTCCTGTTTCACCTTTGTATATATTACAAAGAATGATATATTCTAGTGGACGATCTTGCATTCATTCTGACATGAGGTCCTGCTTTAAGCTGACATCCTGGCATATGAATAGGACACAGCTACAGATGAGTTGTTTGCCTTGCACCTGTTGTTCAGTTGAACAACATAGCAGAACACAGATTTCCAACACAAGGCAACAGAGATTGCTACAGGCCAGCTATCTACGTTAAAACAGAATTCATCTAAACTCCTTTGACCTTGTACTAGTTTTGCATACTTGAACAAGGATCATACAAATGCTATCTTGTAGATTATGTTTTAGGGTAATTTTGTCACCAACTGGTACATTTGGCTTTTTTGTATGTGTAGGTGGATGTTTTGGGGTTCAGCTGTGGAGGAAGATGGGACATTGACTCCTACCTCTACATACTACTGACTGAGAGTGTCTGTGTGTGTGTGTGTGTGTGTGTGAGAGAGAGAGAGAGAGAGAGAGAGAGAGAGAGTGTGCATGTGTGTATGTAGGACAGTGAAGAAAAAAGAAGCCGCCAGCACAAAGCGGCTGACTGAGCACCCTGCCCCCACCCTAACACACACACACACTCACACACACATACTCACCACACTGCACATTAGTATATTTGTGAGGAAATTCCAAGACTAAGGTTCCATATTTGCAAAGCGTTTACGATGGCATTAATACAGTTTCATGCATAAAAAGTGTCAATTCTGATCTGTGTACACAAGCATTTTGCATGTGGAAATGGGATAGTTTGATCCAATTAATGTGTTTTGAGGAATGTCAATGGTAGGGTGCAAAAATAGAGGAAGACATTGAAATTAATCAATCTATAGATTTTCTAAAACAGGACTTCCAGTGATCGGCTGGACAAGATGATGGCTTAGGCTTTTCGCTCTCTCCCCTTTGCCCCACAAATACGTCATTTTGCGTTAGTTTAACCTTGTTTTCACTTTTAAATATTTGATAAGCGTTGACGATGTCGAATTCAACCAAGAGTTATCAGCATAGCTAGCGAGATCAGGCAAAGTCTCAAAAGATCCCGATATCCAGGCCATAGCCGAGTCAATAATAATAATAATAAGAGCTACAACGTGACTACCTGGAGCCTAAGCTAAATCGGCTACATGAAATGGGTCAAGGCACTGATGAAAAACTTGCTATACAATCTGAGAAGGTGATGTCAAGAACAACCATGCCATTATTTCAACTCTGGAGGAAAAGTTGAGGGTATTCGAACATAAAATGGCGGATATGGAGGACCGAAACAGACCTGCAACATTCGGCAGCTTGGACTGAAGGAGGGCGAAGAGGGATCCAACCCAGTGCAATATCTGGAGCACACACACCAAAGTGGTTCGATTTCCTAAAAGATGTGCAACTAGACATCGTGCATACTCATAGGATCTACAACAGCGCCACCCTAAGGCATCTTCTGCTGCTTACACTTTATCACACGCCAAGCCATCCTTCGAGCAACGAAGAAGAATCCCCCTGTTGTCAAGGGACGCAATCTAAGGTTCACGGCTGACTACAACGACCACACAGTGAAGCGTCGTGGACTCCAGAACTAGCAGCTCTTAAACTCAAAGACGGTAAGGTTTTCTGAGTATTTAACTCACCAGAAGAAGCAGAGATCTTTCTGAACTCCGTGACAACCCCAAAACAGAGCAGTAGCTCCTTTCATGCTGACACTGCGACCAGTGTTGAGGCTGTTCTCACCGAACAGAACTCTGACATGTATCCTTATTCTTCTAAGCCTGATTGTTGTACTTTTGAGCTCTAAAGCATATCCGTTGTTGTTCTTTTTGTACGGACATCGGTCTATATACTATTATACTATAAGTTGGCTAACTTGCCTTGGACATACCAGTATGCTAGTTCAAAGTTGGCTAATTCGATGCTAATGTAACAGAAGGGAAAATGACTTACCTTATTTTCCTATTTAATTTCTTTTTATTTACATATTTTATTTCCAAAGTACGTTTTTCTTGATTTATGTATTTTATTTTACCAAAATCCCTCACTTTGTTTTTATTATAAATGAGTGTTATTATTTTGTTTTCTGGCGCCACAGTGACGTAGTGTATTTCTGCTCTCTCGTGACTCTTGTCTGTTTACATTTGATCCGAGGAGAGGTGAGTTACGTTCGTATGGGTGCGTCACTGAATATGGTTCATAGAATAAAATTTGTGTGTATAATGTTTAATTATTGTAAAGATGTAGTGGGTTGATGCTACAGGTTTTTCAGTGTATGTTTCACAGGTTTTTTATAGATTTTATAGATATAGAGTTTGACCGACATGAGAGGTGTGCATTTTCTTGGTAGTGAAACGTGTTTCGTCATTTTTGCCTGTCATAGGTTGAGCATTGTGTGTGCCAGACGTGAAGAGGACCTTTTTGTTTTTCTGTCAAACTAATTTACAGGTATGTGAATGGTTACATAGGCAGAATTATGAAGTACAATTGTTATGATCTTTCTATTGTATTTATTATTTTGTTTGTATCCTTGTTCATGGGGTATATACTGTATTGATGTAATTTTGATAACACCTTCATTTGTTTGGTAGGTGACCCGGATTTCTGCAGACCACCATCAGAGTGTTCGCCAATGGTTGCTGTAACAAGGAAAGCCCAATGGACTATTGGATTTGGTTGAATAAAGCAGTGGACGTGACGGATGAGTGTCTGAGGAGACAAGGAAGGAATATTGAGGATCCAGCTCGCAAAGTTACTATGATGTTCGGAAAACACTGCCCTGATCCAGCACTTTCAAGTGTTTCAAGACAGCAGAAAGTTGGATGGCAGCTGAGATCCAGGAACATCTGGATGAGCATCAATGGGAAACCAGGGCAAAAACTGCTCAGTCACCACCGTTAAAGCAAGTGGGTGTACATATTCAGACACCTGTGATTGAAGACGCTGTTGCTGGTGTTGTCGCGGAGCCTACTTTCAACAAGAATGGACAGGGGGTAACCGCCTCCCCTCAGACAGAGAGCGTCTGCATACAATCTCTCCTCAGCCTACTGGATCGTGTCCTGGGGCAAGGGGTACAGTCAGTGACAGCCGCACCACCTTTCCGGGGCCAATCTATTCCCCTGGGGGAGATGCAAGGTACACTACCACTCAAAAGTTTGAGGTCACTTAAAAATGTCCTTATTTTTGAAAGAAAAGCACAATTTCTTTCAATTAAAATAACACTAAATTGATCAGAAATACAGTCTAGACATTGTTAATGTGGTAAATAACTATCAAAGCTGGAAACAAGTGATTATTAATGAAATATCTACATAGGCATACAGAGGCCCATTTTCAGCAACCATCACTCCTGTGTTCCAATGGCACATTGTGTTAGCTAATCCAAGTTTATCATGTTAAAAGGCCAATTGGCTGTTAGAAAACTGTTGTGCTGATTAAAGAAGCAATAAAATTGGCCTTCCTTAAGCTAGTTGAGTATCTGTAGCATCAGTATTTGTGGGTTTGCTTATAGTCTCAAAATGGACAGAAAAAAAGAACTTTCTTCTGAAACTCATCACTCTATTCTTGTTCTGAGAAATGAAGGCTATTCCATGCGAGAAATTGCCAAGAAACTGGAAACCTCATACAACGGTGTGTACTACTCTCTTCACAGAACAGCGCAAACTGGCTCTAACCAGAATAGAAAGAGAAGGGAGGCCCTGGTGCACAACTGAGCAAGAGGACAAGTACATCAGAGTCTCTAGTTTGAGAAACAGACGCCTCTGGTCCTCAACTGGCAGCTTCGTTAAATGGTACCCACAAAACAGCAGTCCCAACGTCAACAGTGAAGAGGCGACTCCAGGATGCTGGCCTTCTAGGTAGAGTAGCAAAGAAAAAGCCATATCTGAGACTGACCAATAAAAGGAAAAGATTAAGATGGGCAAAGAACTATTTAGGGAAGAAGCAGTCAGCTGGTATTCTGTCTATAATGGAGTGGCCAGCGCAGTAACCAGATCTCAACCCTATTGAGCTGTTGTGGGAGAAGCCAAACCCATCAAGCCAATCCATCTTGTGGGAGGTGCTTCAGGAAGCATGGGGTGAAATTTCTTCACATTACCTCAACAAATTGACAGCTAGAATGCCAAAGGTCTGCAAGGCTGTAATTGCTGCAAATGGTGGATTCTTTGACAAAAGCAAAGTTTGAAGGACAAAATTATTATTTCAAGTAAAAATCATTATTTCTAACCTTGTCAATGTCTTGACTATATTTGACTATTCATTTTGCAACTCATTTGATGAATAAAAATGTTTTTTTTCATGGAAAACATGAAATTTTCTGGGTGACCCAAACTTTTGAGCGGTAG